>PVHY01004546.1:41813-74954 GCA_004024945.1 Uropsilus gracilis
GGCCAGAATTACTTACTGCATTATGTTATCTGTCTTGTGCCCCTAATAACAACTCAGCAGCACAAACCATGGCCAAATCTTTCAAGAAGATTCAGCAACCCTGACTGAGCAATGCTGTGACATTTTCTGGGCATGGGCTGAAGAAACACTTGGAAGTTTGGCTTCATTCTTTCGTTTGCTTTTCCTTTACAATTTCCAGAACTGCTATTAGCACCACCTAATTTACCCAAGGTAAAGGCACGCACTGAGATCAAAGTCACATGACTAGCTGGTTTGACATTTAAAAATATCAGGCAATCATCTGACACCTCACAGTTAGGGTAAAACATTTCAGAGGCAAAAAGCATGAACTCACTCAAATAAAAAGAAAATTTGAGATTATTTGTATACACGTATCTATTTATAGTTCTCTATACATACCTAAGTACAAAAAAAAATGTTTATTAGTCTTTCTTTAGAAGACTACTGGGGGATTAACCAGGAAAAGCCCACATGAGTGTTTAGAGAGAGAATATATTTCAACTTAGATAGACCTCGTTTAGCCAAACCAGTTACACACTCTGACCGATGTCCACTGAATTTGTGATTTCTTCCTTCCCGCCCTAAGGTTGATTACATTTCTCAGCCTTCTTCATAGCTAAGAATGGCTTTAAGACTGTCTGGAGATGGAGGTGACATGTGTCACTTCTGCATTCTCTCCTATCTCAATGGGTGAGGACCAGAAGAGGTGGCAGCTACAAGATGAAAGAATCCTAGGTCCCTGAATGTGGAAGACTGCCACTCTTCAAAAGCCATGGCAGACCTTACTTGAACCAGAAAAAATGACCACTAGGTGACACCATGGAAAAGTGGGGACTCTTCCTGAAGCAGTTGGGTTACTGCTAATATCGGACTAATGCTAGGTAATACTTAATGAAGTCTTCTACTCAGCTGACACTTGTACACTTTTTGTCATTTAATCCTCATATAACTCCATGAGTTACAAACCACAGCCTTCATCTGAAAGATAAGGAAACCTGAGTTTAGAGTCAACTGTTTTTCGCCAGGTGGGTAACCTGGCAAGTTGGTTGATAAAAGCCATTCAGTGGGGGCTTGGTGAGGACTTCATCAGATCAGTTTGCCAACAGTCACTTGGGAAAAGACAGGAGATTCTCAAATCTGGGAAGGACAGGTGTATCTTTTTTCTTGCATTTGGATCAGCAGAGCACGAGTAGCAGATGTGGTACTCAAATCCAAGTCCAAGGCTGCTCCTCCTGACACCCTTATGAATTAATGTTCATAAGAGCTCAAACACATTGGTGCTCCATGATAATCTGGATCAGTCAACATGGCTAAGTAAAAGTTGAAGTCCTGAAGCTATTACCACTAGAATGTCTGGCTTAAAGATTACTGAATTATTAACAAATCTGATTACTGCTCCATGCACATGGAAGTATCAGCACTGGGCTGAGACTGGCCTGGGGTGTCCTTACTTACTCTAGGATGGAGAACAGGCTGGGAGTCTCTCATCTTTTTTTCTTGCAGTTTTTCAGGCTGTATAAACGGTGAAATCAATGGGAATCACTTTCAGATTTCTGCTCTATGTACAGGAAATCACTATTTCCTTTTAAAGTACAAGTTCAAAAATTAACAGAAATGTAAGAATTAATTTTTAAAAATACTATAACAGCACTTATATACAAAAAATAAAGTACAAATTCAAATAGACAGAAGGGGAGAGACTCACATGTACAGAATAAGAAACCCAGACTTTCTCATCTTTTCACTGCAATAAAATTCATAGGATGGTCAGTGACCATAAATTATCTTCCTTGAAGTTTGAGACGTGTGTTAATTTTTCTTTCTGTACATTGGTACTCATTAAACATACACAAACACTCACACATATGTGCATGCAAACACATGCGCACACACAATTTCCTTGTCAGTTCCCTAGGTGAGAATCCTCCCATCAGTGGGAAAAGACAGGTTTGATAAATGGTCACCAACATTCCTAGACAACACAATTCCTAGTGCAGAACAGGCTAGCCACCTATTTTATTCCAAGATTTTTACAAATTACAATCAACAGAAAGAAAAAAGTCTGCATGCTCTGCACGTTTTATAACTTGTTCTATGTTGTGAATGTTGTAATTAAGGAGACAAACCATCAGGTGTGATGGCCCATTAGTACATCCCAAACTCAATTCAGCAATCACGATGAGTCTTAAATAAAAAGAGCAGAGCAACTGAATAGACTAGAAGAAAAATATCAGCAAGCATTGCCTTTGGCAGGAAAACTTGCTTTATGAAACAAGATGATAAAGTCCTTCTTTTCCCCCTGTGGGTCATGGCTGAAAAATAAGAACACCCTGAACATTAGAGCACATAGGAAACAAGTTTTCTAGCCTGAAATGAACAAGGAGATTTGAAACTGATGCCATGGTTGTCAGCTAGGGCTGGAGGTGGGCCTCTTACCTGCTTCTCCCAGGTTTGGCAGAGGAGCAGGGAAGAGGAAGCAAATGGCAGAAGACCTCACACTTCGGTCTGCTTTATTACCAAAATGAGTAAGAGATTCCACCAAGCAGATTTAATTGAGAAAAATGTTTTTGCATTTGTGTTCAATAAACCCACCACTTTATTAACATTTCTGTAATACTAATATTAAATAGAAGGAGTTGTCGTTTTACTTCCTCTACATTGTCACTTGGTATCACCTTTATAAACAAGATTCCTTCTTTCCTGAATGCCAGGAGGACCAGTGGTCTGTTTTGGTTGACTGGCAGTTCTCTTGGAATTGATAAATATAAAATGCTTTGGCATTTTGAGGTTCATCTTCTACTAAATTTAATCTCTTTAATGGCTGGCATGCTGAATGAAAACGATAGTGTGGAGCAATGCTGGTGGTTTGTAGTGGTGAAGCATGTTGGCTGTGGTTTCTAGGGATCAGAGTCACTGGGGAGCAATTCATCAGCTTTGGGACTAATGACCAAACCTGTTATCTTCTCTCTGAGCCTCTTCTGATTTACTTTACCTTTACATTGAGATTGTTGAAAGAGATAATTTAAAAAATTTTTAAACTTTTAAAATTGATTGTTCTCTCTCTCTCACACATATACCATCTTGTCACCCATGAACCATCATCTTACTCTCTTGTGCTCATCCTTCCCCCCTACTTCACCCCCTTGCTTTATGCTTTAGTTCCTCTGTCAGTTTGTTAGTTTTAACTTTTTCCTGTCCTTGTTTGTCTGTTTTCCCTATATTCCATATATAAGTGAGACCATCTGTTATTTCTGCAAGAGATAATTTCTAAGATCTTTTCCCATCTGATGTTTTGTGTCTGCCTATTCCTAAATCTCACCTCATCTCATAGGTAGTTTTATAGTGCCTGGCCTGCAGCAAATAATAAGTATTTGCTGCTAGATTTCAGTGTCAAGGGCCCCCTAGAAAAGGGGGCCACCAAGTGCCAAAGGCCACCAAGAAGTGGCTAGTTTGCCAAAGGCTAGGGTGCTCATCCTGTCGGCTACATGAAGCTCATGCAAGCCTCAGATCACAACTGACCACTAATGTCATTTTGGAC
This sequence comes from Uropsilus gracilis, assembly GCA_004024945.1. Taxonomy (NCBI): domain Eukaryota; kingdom Metazoa; phylum Chordata; class Mammalia; order Eulipotyphla; family Talpidae; genus Uropsilus; species Uropsilus gracilis. The sequence goes on from PVHY01004546.1 coordinate 45,373, forward strand.
TTGTCTTATGCTTTGCAGCCTAAATAGTCAAGTTTATTATCAAGATTGGGAGTGTCCTGAGAGGTCCCCTTGTAAAATGATATAAAATGCCTGCCCGCTTCCCAGGCCCGAAGCTCTTATTAAAGGTTCATTCTCTACGAAGAGGCACTGGAATAAGCCAAATGAGCTCGAGCTTAGCCTTTGATCACAAAACTAGGACTGGAAACCTAAGTAGCGTGGACTACCATATACCAAGAAACCACATCTTCACCAAGGATAAGGACATAGTTTGAGAAAAGAAAAAGACCAAAGGGCTTTGGACAAACAGCAATAAGAAAGGAGACAGAGTGACCAGAAGGGGGAGTGGTAAGGGAGGGGGTGGAAGTTCCCATGGGGCTCAACAATCACACATTGTAAGAAATCCAAATATTAAAAAAGAAAAAAAAAACGTTCATTCTCTAGCATTTTCTTAGTGTTAGTATAATGGTAAGTCAATAATGATACAAGTAATTGTTTATTAACCCATTCTTTGAAAAGTAAGTCTCCTTGCAATAGGTACGTAATGGAGAACAAATAAACCTCTGCTGTTTGAAGTCACTAAGATTTGGAGATGTTTGTTACTGCAGCATAACACAGCCTGTTCTGACACAGACAAACTAGAAGAAAAGAAGATGCATTTGGTATTTGACTGTGGAGGGATTCTGTGCTGGTGGGGATTTTGGTGGCAAAGTCTCAAGTCTTGTTGCTCACAGGCCAGCAGCATCAGCATTAGGGGTGAACTTGTTAGAATAGCACTCTTGGGAGTCCCCTCAATCTGCCAGAGCTGATATAAGGCTTTAAGTTAATCTGCAAACAATTCAAACTCAGATTAGAGTTTGGGAAGCAGTCGTCTAAAAGTGCTGGCAATGAAAGCCCAAGATGCCACAAATAAATCTGAATGAGAAGCTTAACTGTGGGAGTCACACAAATACCACAGCATCTCAAAGTGTGTCCCTGGGCCAGCAGCACCAACATCATGTGACCCATTTTAGAAAGGCAGATTCTTGGGGTCTCATCAATGACCTACTAAATATGAAACTCTGCCAACTGGGGTCTTGCCATCTGGATCTCAGCACCCCTGCAAGGTGATTCTCAATCACACTAAAACTTGGGATCCACAGCCACATTGCAAAGAGAGTTGAAATCACAGGAGTTATATTCTCCTGAAAGAAGAGAGGCAAAGACAATCATGGCATCATTTCAATAAAAAAAATGCAGTCTGCTTTATGCCATCTGCTCTATGATGCATCTTCTAGAATGCACACTGGGAAAATCAAGGCCTGTTGGTGGGCTCTTTTCACTGATGTGATGGTGAACTCTTAATGCTGCTTTTCTATTGAGTGCAAGCATGAGGACAAGTGCTCTGGGAAAAGATGGAGGGCCAGAGTGAGATGGGCTTCAGAAACACCTCTGCACAGGGGAAATGCTAATTATTCACAGGTGACTTGCTGGTGGGTAGGAGAACTATGTAGTATATAACAATATATGGAAAAAACATAAAATCAATAAATTTAAGAAACTATTAAAACAAATGGATATAAAAACAGTTTAACCAATAATTTTCAAATTATTTTGTTATGGACAATAGGTGGAAATAAAAGAACACAAATGACTCAAAAAAAGGGACACAAGATAGTGTGGGACCTTATCACACCCAGAGTTCTAGGCTAAGTCTTGCTGGAACATGCAGCTTTAAGTCTCTGGGAGCTGATCCAGTCCTCTCCATTTTAGCAAGAATTGAGTAGAGTGTAAAGGTGGAACTACAACTATTAGCCAAGTACATGCACAACTACATGCTACTACCGAGACCGTGGCTCAGATTCCAGTGCATCCATTGATTTGTTCATTCATTCACCACCTCCAATATTTAATGAGCAACTTATGTGCAGAGCTAATGGAGAATCCTCATGTTTGAGCAGAGGATTGAGCGGGCTCTGCCCTTAGTCTCAGACTCTCTGGAAGCATCGATGCCGCCTCTCCTCCCATTTCTATCACAGAAAAGGCAGGCTTAGGCTGTATCTACAATGGATCTAAGGCTGTATCTCAGTTTCCTAGCTTCACTGATCTCTTTTGCAAAGGGGAAAGAAAGCAGGAACTGAGAAGGCCAAGGACAAAAGAGCACAAGCTCTTTTCCTTCCAGCAAGAGTGTCAGCTAAGGCTGTGTGCCAATTCCTCATTTCATGGAGGGAAGTGATATACCCATCCAGGATAGTAGTACCCTGCAGCCTTGGCTGCAAGTTAGACCCATGGGATGAGCCCATAAAACTCTCAAGGCCAACGGCGCTCCACAAACCAATGAAACTTCCTGGCAAAGGACTCAGGCACTGGTTTTTCAAATATTTTCCAGGCAATTCCATGGCGCAGGCTGGACTAAGAGCCATTGCTTAGTAAAGGACTAAGGGTTCATGGTTCATCCCTCTGTAGAGTTGAGCTTCATCCCTTGAATGTCAGTCCTTAGTTTCCTAGAATTTGCAGCTCAACTTTTTCAATTTCAGGAGCTTTAGAATTCCAAGTGAGCTATTAAAATTAAATTATGGCAATGAATATTTAAACTATCTTTTTGTATCTATTACCAAGCTTCAGATGCAGAGTGTTCAGTCAACAGAAAAATACTTTTTTAACTCTTTGTTTAAGTTAATAATTAATTCAATAACAAATATTTTGTTATTTGCTTACTTATTTTTGATAGAGGTAATATTAGAATACCTCCAATGGCATTGCTTCCATCACTCCTAGTTCCCCATTGTAGTCCACTGTACTTCCTTCAACTCCTCATTCCCATCCTCCCTTACCCTCCCCCCTCTGGATGCTTCAGTTCTCTGGAGAGTGAGAAGACATTTCTTTTTCTTATTGAACAAAGTCTTCTGGTAGTAAATCTATTTTTTAATGAAAAAATTTCACTCATGACTCAGTCAGCATAGTCAAAATGTTTGAATCCTTGATAAAAAAGGATGGATGGAGTTATCTGCATGATACAATACCAGTGTTGTATACTAGCTGTGTGGGCCTGGGTTTAGAGAGTAGGAAATTCAGAGTGGTTTGGGAGAAGAGAAGGGCCCCCATTAAGCACCACTTTGCTTTTAACATCCACTATTATAACTTTTATTCCTTTATATTCAAGCTTATTCTAAGCCTCACATGACAATGTTATGGTAAGTTGAAAATTGTGAAGCTCATTATACTGGCAATGTTGTTGCACTTTGCATCAAATACGTTAACATCTCTAAAAAACTTAAACCTCAGAAAGGCTGATCCATATTCATGGTAGTGGAGAAAAGAGAAGTGGAATATTCATAAATGCATTCATGAAGATTCTCTTCAATGTTGGTGTTAGAGTTAGAATCAGTAGCCAGGGCTATGCCTGCTTTAAAAGCAGGCTCCTGGTGATACTCCAGGTCCACTCAGTCAGAAACCCATAGTTGCTCCCTGAGGGTACCATACACACAACACACTTGGGAGGCAATGATTCAGCTGGTCTGTGCTACTGATAGAATCAGATCTAATGGAATCTGTACACAGCATTTATAGGTGATGATGAACATGAGCGGTCTTTGATACCCAAAGCACAAAACAGGAACAAGAAGTTGGCAGTAAATACTTTCTTGCTTAGAACACAGTTTGTAAGACTAGTAGAAAGAATAGGGTACAGATGGCATATTTCAACTGACTTTTTAAGGCAGGGTGTCCATTGTTACAACATGAATCTGATAATCTTAAGGCCATGAAGATAGAAGAAATGTGTCCTACCATGATCTGGAGGTAAGACTCATTTTCTCGATGTCTCAGTATATGTTCTGTGGCTGCTGTGTTTTATGTCTTACCATGCCCATCCCCAGACACTCCCCTCTTGGGATTCTTACCTCTTGGGGTTGCTGGTACTGGGAAGCCATCAGAAGAAAAGCCCGCTGGGCCTGGAAAGCACTCTGAACCATTTCTGCCTGGGAACCAAGAGGAAGATGGGGTGTTTAAATGTTTGAGTTCTGAAGTAAAGGGCTAACATGTGCTTCAGTACTTCTACACTAGGTATGCACCCAATGAAAGTGAAAACACATATCCACACAAAAACTCATAAATGAGTGTTCACAGCAACATAGTTTGTAATATCCCCCAAGTGGAAATAGCCAGAATGCCCATCAAGTGATGGATGGATAAGCAATGCAATGTAGTCATACAATGGAATGGTATTTGACCTTAAAAAGAACTGCTGGTGCATCTGACAACATGGACAACCCTTGAAAACATTATGCTGAGTGAATCAAACCAGTCACAAAAGAGCACATTGTATGATTCCATTTGTATGAATCTCTGGAATAGGCAAATTTACTGTGACAGAGAATAGATTAATGGTCGCCAGGGACTGGTGGAAGGGAGAAGTTGGGAGTGTCTGCCATGGGAAGAATGGGGTTTCTTTGTGAAATGATGTAAACGTTCTGGGATTAGACAGCAGTGATGATTTTACAAGTTGGTGGATGGACTAAAAACCATTAAATTGTATACTTCAAAAGAGACAATAGTGGGAGGATAGAAATGAACTTTTAGAAGTGAATTGGATATTGAAAATGAACACATGTTGAAATAAAAGATGTTTCATGCTTGAGTCACACCTAAAACATAATGTTACAATGCAATATTACTTCAGTCAAAAAAAAAATAAAGAAGAGTGAATGCTGTGATGAGTTATAACTTAATAAAGCTCTTAAAATGTCTGAACTCCAAACTATGATGGCTTTCGAAAGATGTTCCTCCTATCTGATTTCATAGTATAACCAAATCTACACCCAAATATCTTCCAGTGAAAAGAAAACTATTTTTTAAGATGTCTCTATAAAGACATGCTCACTGAGAGCTAGAAGCTTCTACAATTGTTCTGGAAGAGATTCTGGAAGAGATTTCAGTGCTACCTGGACTCAATACCCCTCCCCACAATTGTTTTGCTTGTAGGATTGTCTGCAAACAAAAGGTGTCCTATTCTCTTATCTTTACTCCTAACTTATTACTAACTCATTCTCTAATTTTCTATATTTAAAGTGTTACAAAAAGAAAAAGACAGAAACCAAATAGTTTCACTAATATATGGGATATAGTGAAAAAATAAACAAAAGCCTTGAGGAAAAGTCAAAACAAGCTAAGCACCAAACTGAAGCACACAACTTTGGGCAGGAGGGAAAGGCAGGGAATGGAGGGGGGGAGGTAAATCCCTGGGATTATAATGATGTGAAATTTATATATAAATAAACTTTAAAAAAATAAAAAAATATAAAAAAACAAAGTGTTACAGAGAGTAAAAAAAAAATCATTCCAAATATCACACACAATTTGTCATTTGGGACATATTTTTTTCCAGTTTTTAGGAAAATTCAGAGCAAAGCCTAGTAATGTTGAACACGTTTTTAAGTGCAGAGAATTATGAAGACTAAAGCTCCAATACACTTCACCTTTTAGAAAAAAATCATTATTAATATTGGAGTATTACTTTGTAAGCTACCATAAGCAAAAAAACTCATAAAATGTGACTATATATGCCATAGGTACTATTTTTTAAAAGGTATACGTTTTAATTATAATTGAGTAGTAGATATGAAAATAATTGTTAAACTTCAAATAAAGGTTTCTGCACTATAATAATATTCTAAATGATTATTCCAAAGTTCAAAATAAAGATATTAAAACAATGTAATAACTCTTAAATAACACAATATAATTTTACACAGTATTGATACTTTTTTTTTTTTGCTGAGAAAGATGAAAACATAAGTACTTTCTCACATTGTGCTATCTTTGGTCCCCTTTTAGCTTTTTAGTTATTTATTTTGTCCAGTGGTAATATTCACAGTCTAATTGTAATATTAATTCCCATATTTGTTGATGATTGTTCTACATTCATTTTTTGGACAGTATTTAAATTTTCTCCTTAGGAGTAGCCCCTGAACTTCTACCACTATAAAACTCATGATTCATATTGGTATATTCTAAGAAATGAAACAACTATTGCTGAAATTCACATGAAATCATGAAAAATTCCCAAATGGTCAAACCTCACTAGGCTGAAAAGGGGAAGAATGAAGATATTACACTCCCAGACTTCAAACTATATACTACAAAGCTCTAATAATAAAAGTAGCATGGTACTGAAACAAAAACAGATGCAGACCAATTGGATCAAAGAGTTCTGCATTTAAACATTCCTACTGCTTTCACTAGTTATTTTGCTATAATTTCTCCATTTTGGAATTACTTTTTACAATTATTGGCTGAAGTCTTATCAAGTATTTTCTTTCAAAAAATCTCAAGGTTACTTAAGTTCTTCAGCTATAAGCCCATGTCCCTGTCATCTTTATATCTGAATAACATCTTGTCTGGTTATAACATCCTGCTCTCTCTCTCTTCACACTCAACATGGAAATGGAAAGATCTTAGACCAGTTTGAATATTTTCTCTTGTAGGAAATTAACTTTTTCTGGTTTGACACCTGAGAATTATTTTTCTTTATAGTTTAATAGCTTAACTAAGATATGCTAAGGCTCTGAGCATTCTTTATTTCCTGGAACAAATTTGGTCCTTTATTCACTTCTGGGAAATTTCCTTATTATGTCTTTCAACATATCTCCTGTTCCATTTGTTAGTCACTATTCAAGAACTCCAATTATTATCCTCAGATTATATAATGTTTGAATGTCTTCATATCTGTTAGTCTTTCTCTGCCTTTCATTTCCTTGTCTGTTATCTTTAATTACTGTGATTATATGAATACTTTACTCTATTGTTAGTCAACAGATTTCTACACCAAGTACCAAGAAGTTTCTATTCATAAGTCATTTATATTGCTTTTGTCTCTGCTTTGTTAGATTTGCATTTTCACTTTGTATTTCATTCTTTACTACCTTGCTTTTAGCTATTTAAAAATATATTTGTATACTCGACTAATTGCTAAAAGTATAAGTTATAACTCACACTGGTTTACAATTGAGGAATCTATTTCTGTTTCTTACATCTTTTTCTTTGAGGGCTAATCTATCTTTCCTCTTTGTGCTACGTTCCTTCCCAACATCATCTTTGCAATGGCTACGTGGGTGATTCTGCAACTCTTATGCCGCCATATTGTTGATATGTCTTCTCTTTCAAGCAGTAGTTTGGAGGCAGTTTGCCTTGTAGTCTCTAACTCTTCTAGGAGCTGGTAAATCAGCTTTGCTGAGGTGATGTCCAGTCTTTGATATTTTGGGTGCTGTTAATTTTTCTGGGCATATGGCTTCCCAATAGGATCATTCCACCTACTTGGACCACAGATCATTTTGATGGAGTAGTCCTTCAGATTAAGCTCATTTCTCCAACTCGGAACCCAGATATGAAGTTTTCACATCTACAGTGGGAAGCAGTTCATGGGGTCTTTTCCCTGCTTCCTATTTTCTTTTGCTGATATTTTTTTATGCATTCTCTTTTTTAAAAAAATATTTTACACAATTTAATTTTGTTCTTTAGGTTACAACCTCTGTGCTATTATTTTTTCCCCCTTCTCCTCCCTCTGGTGCCCCTTCCATTCTCTCAAATTCCACTCTTTGTTGTTTATTAGCTGTGCTGAGTTCATTAGTCTCCTTCCTATGTAAATGGACCCAACAACGCAGTCCTTTTCTGATTTTATTGAAGGTATGCCTTTAAGGGAGCAAGGAAGAGTGCAGAATTAGAAACCGAAGACTATCAGTTACTAAAGTATATTATTTTGTGATGGCTTTTTTGTTTGATTATACTCAATGAAGCTTTCATGTTTTTAAAAAAACTCATTTGTGGAGAGGGAGAAATTCAAATTTAGTTTTGTTTACTCATAAATGTATATACTCTACACAGACTGATTTCATCTTAATCTCATTCTTGTTAACTTCATGTGTGTCTGGGGGCCATTTCCATCTCTCTACCATCTTAGATAATATTCTGTGTTATCCATCTTGCATAATTTCCCTGACAGATATATGAGAACATGATTGATGTATTTTTAAAAACAGGCAACTAGACTACCAATACTAAAACTAGTTCAATTTCACCCCTCATCCAATATGGGGTATTTTTTCTGGGCTGGAAGGGTGAATGTGTTAACTAACTGGGAAATGTCTACTTTTTGTCATGCCACTTCATAATCACATTTTACAACCTGGCATAATTTCTAAAATACTTACTGGGAAAAAAACACACCTTAATTTACTTTTTATAACTTTTCTCATTGAATTATTTGCTTTTACTAAAATGAAAACACTTGAAATCAAACTAAGTTTTATAGACTATTTACCTTTAAAACCACAAATTCAATCATTATTTGCAATACCCAATTATGTATCATGCATGCTTAAATGAGGATATATTTTTCCAATTTGGAGTAAACCATCTTCTCTTTTTACTTGGTAACCTGATTGCTGGAATTCTAATGCTTAAAATCTCAAATGTTGAGTATTTCTTAGGAAGGAACAGAAGATTTTCAAATTTTCTTGTCCTAGAGGTCATTCTGACCCTTTGAAGGAAAGTTCTAAGCTATATAAATGTTTATCCATCTATCAAAATGTGTATTTTCAGTGGTTCAGAATAATTTTTGTCAATTTCTAATGGCCACATTTCCAAGAGACGACCATGAACTACAACTTTCCACAGTCTGGATATAAATAAAATGTATGCACTTCTCCCAGCAATGATAATATAGAGGTTTTGTCCTGCTCTATGACAAGTCTTGCAGAGTTGAGGGAATTATAATTGCTGTGGGAACAGTAACTTGGGATCACCTGATTTCTGTAGTTAAAACTGTAGCTCAGAAGAGGCATTAACAATATTTTTGTAGTTACCCTATGACGAACACTATCATTAGCCCTTTTCACTTTCCCTAGAAACAATATTTAGCCTGTTGCTAATAGAGCAATTTTCTAATGGGTCTTACTAGCAAAGATGGCTAATTTTATTAATTAGTTTCTTCCCCTACATGACCTTTTCACCCAATAATAGGGTGGAGGTTGGAGTGAAGAATGGCTACATTTCTGGATATCTGCTTCAAATCTCCCTTTCATTTCACTTATGTAGACAAGTCTTTCTGAGGATTTAGTTGCAAATTTCTTCCACCTCTATGGAATTCTGGGCATAATTGGCAGACTTTAAACCACATTGGTTTTTAACTTCATCAATTCACCTTTCAGAGGATTTTCATTCCACCTGAGTTACTCTGTCCCATCTAATTGTAACTTCTGGAAAGTTCTGTGAATCCCCTTAACCAGACAATTTAGGAGCCATTTTACTGAAGCTGTTGAGTTCTGGTAATTTGAAAGGGTGAATATGGCTCATTCAGACAATTCAAAACATTGTGAAAGAAAAAGCCAAATGTAGGGATTTTTCAGTAATAACAAATAACTGAGGGTTTTTGCTGAGTTTGGCATATGCAGGGCTCAGAGAACCTCGGAGACCTTTGTGGGTGTACATGTGCTTTATCTACCTGTGAGTACATGTGTGCAGAGTGGAAAAGGACATTTGGGTTAAAAGTCAAGGTTTGTGTTTATCAGTTATCACTTTGGCACCAACTTGGGTTCTAGGTTAGTGTGCTATCTTGATCTGTGGTTCCAGGGGAGAAGTAGAAGAAGAAATTCAGCAGTCAGTTTAAAACAAGCAAATACCAGCTAAATATGACTTATTCCCACCTAATTCTCTTAACAATAAACTCGTTTCCTGGAGAAGCCCAACTAATCTCTAAAAACTCATGAAAGCTTGCATTGCTTTATTGGAAAAGCTCCAGGCAGCAAGTGGATGGCAAAATGAACAGGAAACAGCATAGGTGAGACTAGGAGTAGATGCAACAAACATCCAGTTGTGGTGTCTGTCGTTATGCTGAATGAATTTTCCTATCTTCTGAAATTGCTTCAGCCCTCTTCTTGAGAACCAGGCAGTGAAGCGAAAGGCCTCCTCTTCCTTCAGTTAAGGCACAAGATGGGTATCTGCCTATTAGATGCAAATTGTGAGCACTGAAAAGGTCATTGTTAATACCCCACCAATATAATTCCCAATTAGTTTTCCAAAGTCCTGTATTTCATAATCAGAGATAGTGTAATTTTAGGAGGTTCTAGTTTACCCTAAAAGAGAAGTCACTTGAGTTTCAGACAGTGAGTAAAAGGGAGCCTATAGATGAAAGCAAGATAGGAAAATGGACTAACTAAAAAGAGGTGCTACAATGCTAAAGACAAATTCCAGCCACTTCTTCATTTTGTTTAAAATAAGATTGAAATGCCTGATTCTGTACATATGAACACGAATGTTAGGGGTCGCATGTGGAATGAAGAAGAAATTGAGATGGAAGAGATTGATAGCAATCTGTGAGGCTCGCCCACAGAATGGGGATCCTGGGAAGCATGTCCAGGTCCAACTTTAATGAAGTTGAGATGCCACTTATATACGCCAGCAAGAAAATGTTACAATGATGGAATAAGGAAGCAGCAAAGCGTACATGACAGGCAGCAGGCAGGGTGCAGGGATGCACGATAACAGGAGAATTTATCTCTGGGGGCAACAGCAAGTATTTCTAATAGGTCATATGTCTCTTGGGACATTCCAAAGAAGTTAGGAAGCTGGGTTACAGGTGAGAGATGTGCTATCGAGCACCCTCTAGTGTGCCAGAGGGGGCTAGAGAGATAGATGTTCCTCTTATCTGAAGCTCCATCTCTATCTGCTTCCACATTCCACACATGAAGACCAACCTTATAAATTCATATTCTGAAAGGCATCTAGATTGATATACTAAGAATCACACAGAAAGGCTTACCCCTCATGGTTCCTGAACTTGAAAGTACATTACAGTTATCTGGAGGGTTTGTGAAAATAGGTTCTTGAGTCCCAGCCCTAGGATTTCCGTTACAGTAGGTTAGGATGGATCCAAGAATTCACATTGCCAACACATTATCCATTCTGATTCTGATATGTCTGCTTTAATCATTTGTTTCTTCCAAGAAGGTTTTATTTTGGCTGGCTTTTTTAAAAATTTCAATACTTTTGTATTTTCTATATAGATTACAAAGTAATCTTGAATAAGGGCAGTGCTACATCTTTTTTATTTTGGCTTTTAAACAACATCTTGGAAATTCATTCCGGCATATCTATATACCATTTTCTTCTCTCGTCTTATTGCATCAGCAAGAACTTCCAGTATCTTGTTGAAAAAGAATGGTAAAAGGAGACATCTTTGTCTCTTGTACTTGATATATTGGGAAAGTGTCCATTTTTCTTACTGTTGTGTATAATGTTAACTGTAGGTCTCTGTAGGTAGCCTTTATCAAGGTGAAAAAGTTCTCCCTGACTCTAATTTACCGAGTTTTTCTTCTTTTGTTAAGAATAGTTTTTTTAAATTGTACAAGTTTTCCTTACATTTTTTTTTTTTCTTGACTTCCTCCCCCACCCTCTCCCCCTTCCTCCATCTCTTCTTTCACTGGCAGTTATTGGTGAATTTTTAGTCCATCTTCCTTTTCTTTCCTGGAGCAATGTTCTTTAGCTAGGTGTAGACATGTTTTCCCGGGACACAGTGGCCTGTACTTAGTTTTTCAGATGTATCTTCGTTGTCGGTAGCCAGTTTATGCATACTTGTATCCTTTCAATGTCTCCTCTTTACTGGTCATCTGCTCCACCCCAGCTTCTGTCACATTTTGCTCCTTCTTTGCTTCGTAGTTCGGGTTGCTGGCATTGACAGCGTTTCTCCCAGCCAATGTTCATGTAAAAAGTTTCTTGATCAAAATAGGCACTGGTGTATGGCTGGTCTGGTTCATTGTGGGGCCACTGCCCGTCTCTGTGGCTTTCCTTTCTGCATGAAATGGGTGGTGCTTAGCTCAAACTGAAGGCATCTCTGAACTGGACATTCTGTTCCCATCTGTGGAAACCTCGGTGGTTGTATTTCTGAGACGATTTGTCTCTATAGTTAGTCTCACAGCCCTGTGTCCCATGGTTCTGAAATGTTTGTTTGTTCTGGGCTTTATTTATTTCTCCTCACCTCCATCTTCATGTGTATCTGCCACTGATTTAGTTGTTTCTGGTGAGGACTGACTGAATTTGGAGACCAGAGGGGGTGACCCCTTTCCACCCAACCACTGCCCTCCACCATGACTGCTACCAACAACCCCCTCCACCCAGCAGTTCCCCCCAGTCTGGAGGGAGGTGTGTGGAAGGGCTGAGCCTCCAGGGACATGGTTGGCCCAGTCTCCCAGGGAACTGGGCAGAAATGAGACAAATTTAAAGTTGTTTTTTTATCCTACTGATATGATCATGTGATTTTCTTATCTTTTTTAAGTTTGCTAATGTGACAAATTACATTTATTGAATGTATTTGAATGTTGAACCAGCTGTCCATACCTGGGATAAATCTCACTTGGGAACAGTGTTTTATTCTTTTCATACTATTTTTCAAGGATTAGATTTGCTAACATTTTGGTGAGAAATTTTGTACCTACATTTATGAGAGATACTGGTTTATAGTTTACATATAATATCCACATCTTATTTTGGTACGAATGCTGAACTCATAGAATTATTTAGGAACTAGATTGTCTTCTATTTTAAGAAAGAGATTATAGAGAACTGGCTCAATTTCTCTTTAAAAGTTTGGTTGAATTCACCAATGAATCTATCTAAGCTTTCTATTTTTGGACGATTATTAAATACTGATTCAATTTCTTTAATAGATATATGTCTATTTCTTCTTGTGTGAATCTTGGTAGGTGTGTCTTATAAAGAGTCAGTCCATTTTATCTAGGTTATCAAATTTGTTGTTGTTACACCAATATTCCTTTGTTATTCTTTTAGTTTTCATGGGGTCTGTAGTGATGTTGTTTCTTTCATTTCTACTATCAGCAATTTGTATCTTCTTTTTTTTTTTAAATTTAACTTGGCTAGAGGCTTGTCAATTTTATTCATCCTTTAAATGACTCTACTTTGGCTTTATTGGTATTATTCTATTGACTTCTTGTTTTAATTTCATTGATTTTCTGCTCTAATTTTTTCTATTATCTCTTTTCTTATCTGACTTTCAAAGCAGAAACTTAGATTATTGAAATTTAGATTATTATTTAGCCCTTTTTTCTTTCATGTATTTATTATCTTTCTGCAGTGTTTTCACTTCATCCCCAAAATTTTGACCTCTGACTTTCTTTTCTATTTAATACAAAACATTTTAAAATTGAGGTATAACTGACAAGTAACATTACATTGTTTCAGGTTTACAACATGATGACTCAGTATGACTCAGTATTTGTATATATATCTTGAATTATCACCATAATAAGTCTAGTTAACATCCAAGTTGTAGAGTAGAGGAGGCTCAGTGGATTATAATAGAAGATTATTAGTGCTTCAGGGGAGGGTGTGGTGTGATAACATACATAAGAAGAGCTGTGAACGTATATCCAAAATCATATAAGGGGTAATGCACCAATGTTGCTTCAATAAAGAATAATGTAATTTTAAAATGCTGATCTGTGAGTCTCTGCTTCAGTAAGCTGCAACTAACTCCCTAAATTCAACTTTGATCTTGGGAATAGTAGTTTGCACTGTCTTCTCATCTCTTATGAATCCATGAGTAGTTGTTTTCCAGACTGATCAGGTTTTCATTTGTTGTCAGGATGGAATGGCTACTTCCAAGTTCCTTCTACCTGGAAACAGAAATTGGAAATCCTCTCTCTACTTAATTTTAAACAAAGAAAAAACTTACTCCATTCCAGTTTTTAGATACTATCTTAGAACTTCTGTCTTTGTTTTATCTTCTTGATAACAGAGCAAGTCTCCATTACCTGTCTTTTGATATATGTGTTTGAGACTGTGCATAAAGTGTGTGGAGGTAGGGAGATGTATGAACTCACAGAGGTGTTATAAACAGCTATGTGTGAAGAACTTAGGGGAAATCATCTAAAGGATGGTGGGATTGTGATAATGGAGGGCCATTAATAAACTATAATAAACTATTTTTATTTGCTTTTGTTTGTTAAAAACAGCAAAATCCTCTAGAGGCACTTTTATCCTCATCACATGAGATTTTATTCATTGTGTTTATTATTGCTATTTTATCATATTTATCTGGGAATGTTTTGAAGTGTTTATGGAGATTAATGGGGTAGAGGACTAAAGAAATAACCAAATTACCCCTACTCTCATGGTGGAGAATAAAACATGAGTACTCAATGTTTCTTTGCTATGACTTCTTTATTCCTATGAACTTTTGCCTATTTTGCATAATAAATTTGGGAAACAACTTTCTCATGCCAATGTGCCATTGAAAGAACAAAGAATAACCATTAACAAAGGAACATATATTATTTACGCTAAACTTGTTCTGAAGGCAAAACCTGTTTTGTCAATAACAGTCTAAAGCCAAAGTCAAAAAATGAGAAATCGAAGTGGCTGTTATCTGTTGTGGAACCTGGAATTGCCTTTGATACCCAGGAGAGGGGCCAGGCTTCAGTTGGACTACAATTGACCCCAAAATTTCAGTTACACCTTAATATCCTACCTGAAGTATCCTCTCCTGCCAGTTTTTGGTACATGTTACTTTTGCTCTTACACATGGCTGGTACAGATTACAGTGCTGATTCCACTGTATTGAAGATAAAAACTGGACTTTGAACAATGTTTTCATAAAATAAGTGCAATGTTATCACAGACAGTTATCTCTGGGTAGCTGGATTTTGTTGTCTTCATAAATTTATGTCAAATTTTCTTACATCAAATATTTAATTATAAAAAGGTTACGAAAAAGATGTAATTGAGTAAAGTGGAAGTTTTTTCATTTAACTACATCATTAGTACCTATATGGCTAGGGGCTACCAAGCATAATTTAGAGGAAAAATATTATAAATACAAATAACAGTCAGAGAAGGTGAATAATAGGCATAAAGTATAAGTTGTGTGGAATATACAGCAAATATCCAATCTTGAAAGGAATGAATGTCAACAACCCATGATTGAAAAGGTAAGTTTACATAGCTAGTTTGCTTGAAAATGCAAGAAGCATGCTCATTAAAAGTAAAAAGGGGATGGGAGCATGAATTCTTTTTGAAGAGAAGCTTTATTCTCTCTAAGACCCAAGAAGCCATTACAATACCTGGTGCTTGGTCATTCTTAACCATGGTTCCTATTGACCTAACTGTGGCTTTCCAAGACACTGGGGTTTCCTAAAATGTACGACTAGGCCACTGCAGCTTTTTTTAAGCATCCTATGAAGGCACAATAAAAATGGAGTCTAAATTTACAATCTGACTAGGGGAAGGAAGCAGTAATGTTATGCTCCACTTACTTAAAAATATGTTGGCAATGCTCCACTAAGTCATAAAGACAAGTTAATTTAAAGACTCTGGCCTGCTCAAATTCCAACCAAGTCCCAGTCAATTTCAGACCTGCCATCAAAAGGGTAATAATTTCATATTAGGTAATTGTTATAAATTAGCTTTTCTACTGCCCGTACAGTTGACTGGCTTGTTTTTAATGATTCTACTTTCATTGGCAGAGAAAGGAAGCATGCTTATTGAATACGATTAAATAGTTTTGTAGTCTAGAAAGGAAAGATGAGTAGGTAGATTGAGAATGTCAATGTAGACTACTAGATACATTTTATAAAAAAATATCATTCAGGCACTGTTAAAAGAGGTTTAGTCTTCATTAATAGGACTGTTGCCTTGGCAACTTCTAGCTCACATAAGTATTTATATCAGCTTTGGTGCACAGATCCTACACTAAGCAAATACTCCAACGTGTCCTGTTTACATCCCTGCTTGAACTCTCCTATTGTATATACCAGCCTCCTGCAAAACATGCTATATCTAGCTCCAATGACAATTTAAGCAAATTTCTTGTTACATCAACTAAATAAATGGTAGGACTGAAAAATTATTTTCTTTTGCAAAAAGGATGAGTTATATAGGGAGATATATAACTCTGATTTTATTTCCCTCTTCATGTGGCAGAAGACAAAGTATTTTTTAACAATCAAGGCCATAAATATTAATGTGTATTCAAATCATGCATTATTGGTCCCAATTTTTTATTATCCTAGCTCATAATTTATTAGCAAACCAGTCAAACACACTTTCAGACACCACGAGAGGATGAGTAGGTATAATGTGTTTGGGGAGAGGCAGAGTAAAGGGAACAATAAATAAGGTCAAGGGGCACCTGACCATGACCTAGTACTCCAAATTTTTGGAATTTTCCTTGAGAAAATAATTACATAATTATAAAAATAATGTGTGAGCAAGGCTATCCATGGCAGTTTTGTTCCTAGAAAGGAAAGAACTGGAAACAAGTCAAATATCACTAATGCTAAAAATGATTATAAGTAACATGGGGTAACCATCCTGACAGGGACAGGGCTAGGTGAGGATGGTGCCCCTTTCAGGGTCACACCTTTGAGGCGCCACTTGCCTCACTAAGTTTGGACCTTATACGTACAGGTGTATATAATTTCTATGATTTTCAGTGTTTAAATCAATTATCTTGTCACCATACAATGACAGGCTATGTAGTCATTAGAAATGATAAAATACATCTCAACTTCCTGACATGAAAAGAGGCCTGGAAGATATGATCTAAGTTAAGAAAGCAGTTTATAATAATAGAAAAATTAAAAGTTTACTAAATCTATGATCGAACCAATCACTATAAAAACCAGTGTTAGAGAAATCTATCAAAACTCTTCTTAATAATTAGTTGTTGCAATTTACATATATATATGAGTTAAGTTAAAAAATTGAGTATTTCTCAAGACACAGAAATAGGAAATTAAAGAAAACAGTATTGTCTGTTTAACATACTCATGCGGGCACACATGACTAGTGGTCCATACACAGATGAGCTCCATTAATTCAATACATTTACTATAAATCAGCCCCATCTGGTGGAGAAAAATTCAAACAATAGAGCCATCCCAAGGCAGAACATATCAAATATGTCCCTGTTATGAATGTGTTAAATCTGCTTGCTCTTTTGACAGGTATGAATATTGTTACAAATGGTTATACTGAACAAGACCATTCTATGAAATTATTTTTATTTTCAAATCCAGTCATTGTGTAGTTACAAAATACTTGGCAGAATGGCCTCTCTCCAAATTCCCTAACTTGTTTTTCTAAAACTTAAAGAATCTGAAGCATTTTATCGGCATGTTGAAACCAAACCTTTTGACTTAGGAGGTGAGAACTGCTTCATGGTTAATGAAGCTTTGGTCTACTCAAGGAAAGGACATTTGGTGGGTTGAAGGCCCCTCAGAAAAATGAGAGAATTCTAGAATTCACTGACACTAAGCACAGTTATTTTGCTATTTAAGCCATATTCTTATTTAATTTCATGCATGTGTATATGTCTGCCCATTTCTATGAGATAATTAGGTTCTCAAGGATTAGGACACCAGTGTCTATGTACAAATGACTTTATTACAAGAAAAACTCAATAACCACTGCTTAGTAATGAAAGGTTGACATTACTGGAAAGCAGTGCAGATTTGCATATTTTTTTGGCAGTTCTTTCATTTTTAAAATCAAAAGTTACGGTAAAGCAAGAAATGCCTTTTTCTATTTTAATTCATTCTTACATCATTGTATATCCTGAAGTTCTCCCAACCATGTCACCTGTGACCATCATCCTGATCCCTTGTACTCATTCATCCCTCCCCTGATGTTGCTTTCCCTCTGTCCTCCCCACTTTAGTTCTGTTATCAGTTTGTTAGTTTTAATTTTTTCTTGTCCTTTTGTTTTGCCTATATCTCACAAGTAAGTGAGATCACCTAGTATTTACCTTCTTTCTGGCTTATTTTGTCTAGCATGATTCTTTCAGCTCCGTCCAACATGGACATCCTGCAGGAACATCCTGCAAAAGATGTGTTTGTCTTTTTTGATTGCTGAATAATATTCTATTGTGCAAATATACCACAATTCTTTGATCCATTCATCTATTTTGGACATTTCAGTTGTTTCCATATCCTGGCTATTGTAAACAGCGCTGCATTAAACATATGAGTACAGGTGTCCTTTTGAATTAATGTTTTTTGTGTACTTTTTATCCTAGTGTTTTGTATCCTTCCTCAGAAGTGGAATCACCTGATGAGCTAGTAGTTCCATTTTTAGCAGCTTGAGTGTTTTCTGATAGTTTTCCTAGTGGTTGGACCAGTTTGAAAGCATCGTAATGTAAGAGAGAAACTGTGAGCTTTGGATTTTCAGAGTTTTCAGAGAAAATCCAACTCTACTCCTTACTAGATACAACACCATAAGCAAGTTATCTAAACTTTCCCAAGTTTGGCTTCATGTTGAACACTACCTCAAAAGATTTTTCTACTGATTCAGTGATGTAGTGATTGTTGGTAGCCATGCAAAGTGCCTGAAACATAGCAAGTCCTCCAAAGATGCGAGTTCTTTCCTTTCTTTACAATTACCGCTCTTATTAATAAGGAAAATGGGAATAAGATAGGAGAGGATACTGATCTCTAGTGACTATAAAATGTAGCAACAAGCCAAGTTTTGGTCACGTATAAACCTTATCTATCCAACATCAATCCACCCAGACTAGCATGTTGTTATGAGCACTCAACCCATGAAATACTCCACCCTTATTGAACTCTACGCCACATGTTCCCCTAGATTCACAGCCATCTCAGAATCTGGGCTGCTCAGACATCCCCAAGTCAATTTGTGTGGGATCTGTGATACCACATAGGCCCACATTTTCTTTTCAATTGTCTTTTGCTGCTCTATTTCAGACAACAGTTTCTGAGATCATCTTCCTTCTGATACCAACTATTCATGCCCCTTCTCTTGATGATAACAGTGAATACATGCTTGTTGTAAAAAGTTCAAATTACATGAATGTTTATAAAGAATACTCAGTAAGTCCACTCCCATGACTGTTTTCAGCAATTCAATCCTTCCACACTTTATTTTTAATACAGCAAATCTTTCTTCAGTGTATATCACCTCTTACTCTCCTCTTTTAATTCTTGTCAGTTATCTTCAGAAAATCTTTTTCTGCCTCTTTTGTTCTATTTTTGTGTCAGAAAGTTACTTTTTGAACAGTTATCAAGTAGAAAAGAGTGTGTTTATACACTTGTATAAAGAAAAAGAAAAATTCTATCTTTGTTAAGAAAAGTAGAAAAGAATCAAGCCCAATATCAGTAGACAGTAGGCATGATTAACACAGAAATTCCCATCTATTTCTTTGCTTAACTCTAATTAAACTCACATTCCCTGGTCTCTATCAAGCCAGAAACAAGTGCGGGTGAGGGTGTGGAGAAAAAGGAATCCTTATACACTGTTGGTGATAATGTAGATTGGTCCAACTTCTATGGAGAGTATGGAGCTTCTGTAAATATTACACATAGATCTACCACATGATCCAGCAATTCCACTCATAGGTATTTATTCATGAATAAAAAATTAAGGTGTTTTTTTAAATTTAATGAACTAATTCTTATGTTCATTGCACCACTGTTTATGATAGTCAAGCTATGGAAAGCTCCTAAGTGCCCAAGGACAGTGGAGTGAATTAAGAAGAGATGGTTTATATACATAATGGAATACTACTTAGTGATAAAAAAGATGAATCTTACCATTTGTAGATGAACATCTTCCAAACTTCCAAGAACTAACTTACAAATGAACTTTGAGGCAAGAATTACTATGTAAGAGTTTGGAACTGTCTACATCTATTTATATCGAGACAATCTGCTAAATTTTCACTTTTCACCCAGATAAAAATGAAATAAACACTAAAAATTATATAGCTACAGTTAAAGACTCTTGAAACAGGGGGAACTGATTGTTAGGAAACCGGGATGAATTCCAGAGAAAAATTTCATTTCTCAGCTGGTTCTTTGGGATTACAAAGTTGTTTCTTTCCTGATGTCATTTCAAATGTTAATGATGGAAGGGGAAAGCAACAGAAAAAAAAACCCAAACAGACAGAAAAATCAAGTAAAATTCTTTTTTTTTTTCAGGCTAACTTTTAGTTTAAAATAAACACAGTAAGGATCACAAAAATGTCTTGTCTCAGACAGAGCTCATGACTTTCCTATTTGCAGTGGCTAGAGTCAATATACTGATGATGTTCCCATCTCTTAAAAAGTCTCTCTCATCCAGCTTTCTAAAGATACCTTAAAGTTGTACTCTCTCAATCACTCCTTTTCCTTAACTATAAAAAGAGGAATGAGAATGAAAAATGAGTGTGGGACTAAATAAACTGTGAGGGTCATGATAAATTCAAAACTTTTGTTTAATGTACCTGACAAAAATCGAAATAGTCTATTTCTATTTCAGTTATTAATTGATGACATAAGATCTGGCTTTGATTTTTAAAAATTGCTAATCTACAATATATCTCAATTCAAAGAGCCAGCCATAGCGTATAGCTCTAGATCCATCATCCATGAATCTGACAGTTTATTAGTGATTTGAGTTTTCAATTAACATCCAATTTCATCCACTTATTCTCTCGTGGACATGGCTGGACACTGGGAGGAACAGGAGTCAGCAGCATACTCTTAACCCATGAAATAACCCAATCCCAAAAGCTGGGCTCAAAGTGATAAATCATACCTCTTTTTTGCATGTTCATTTGTTTTAACTAAAGCAACTTAAAGTTAAATTTCAGTATTCCAAGTACATTATTACCTAAAACATTTACTTAAAAAATATTTTCTGAATGGATTCCTCTGGCATTTATCTAAGATTGATAAATCATTAATTCACTTGAACTGTTTTCTTTGTCATTACCAAAAAGGTCTAATATCTAGTCTATTAAAAAGATTTGTAAAATGTATAAATTGTTAGTTTTTAAAAGTTACAGTGTGAAACAACAATCTAAATACAAGAATGGGAGAAAATACACTGAAGATGAAAAAGCCTATGTTGCCCTGCCTTATGCATATTAACAAATCTGCAAATGCATGTCTTATATCAGAGGGGTTGTAAGGCAGGACTTCCCATATATTTGACTAACAACGTTTTCTCTTATATGGAGCTAATGCAGGAATTCTTAGGTGGATATGTGTGTGTGTTTGTGTTTGTGTGCGTATGTGTGTTTTGGGAAAGGTGTATGTTCAGAAATAAAGTAATCTAAATGAAATCAGGTCATTACTTTTACACAAATTATTAATTTTCAGATGCTGAAGCAGTCTCCAGGCAAACAATGAATTTAAGTCCAGGCAGAAAACAACAACAAATGTTCCAATTACTGACATAGTTTTAGAAAGGAGGAACAGAAAGAATAAAGAACAGGCAGGACAAAGGAAAAGACACATGGCAGGCAGTCCTACGTAGGACAATTTTATGCTGATGTGGAAAACAATTCTCTTAAAGGGAATTTCGGAGAAGAAAACTATTCAGAGAAAGTTGCTAGTTAGTCCCAGAAATTTCTTACCTGGGCAAAACTGTCCATTTCTGCCATTTCATGAAGAGCAATGCCCTTCAGGAGACTCAATCATCTCACTTTCTCCCCAAGTGCAGAACAAGTGTATCCCCAACCACAGAGGGCCTGGTCCCTCAAAAAGCATCCCTGCATGCGTTGGTTCTTTCATTTCCTTTCAATTTTCTCATAAGGGCCAGTATGGAACAGAAAGGTTAGCCATGAATGGCGCCACAGGTTTCCTTAATTAAGGAGAAAGGAAGCACTTGGGGTAGAAGTCTGTCAAAAGTATATTTACTATTCAGGAAGAAACAAATATAGATGTCATCTTAGCCTGCGAGATTTGTGTGACTTCATTCATTGTTTCAGCATCATTTTCTTCTGTTTTTTTAGAGACCAGGTCTTGCTATGATGTCTGGGGTTGTCTTGAACTCATAGACTCAAGTGATCCCTAGCCTCAGCCTCCCAGATAGCTGGGATTACAGGTACATGCCACCATGCCCAGCTGTCTCAGCATAATTTTCTGGTGACAATGTTTGTAGAGCAGAAGGGGCCATTCTCTACAAGAGAGGTTTAGGTTCTTAGTAGGTGCCGCCAAGGATATGAATGGACTATGAAATCCGCAGACGCAATAAAATATACAGGGATGATATATTTTCTAAAAGAGAACATTCTTAAGCTGCAATGTAGACCCAGGGATGTCCAGTGACCCAACAGAAGATGGGTTGTGAGTCAAAGCTGATGGGGAATGGCAGAGTATATGCACAGTGCTGGGAATAAACCTCATGTTCTTGGGACGACATGGTGACATTCTTGGGTACTTTATTCTAGAAATAATGTTCCTGTCAAGGGATAAATAACATGCAAGATCATAAAGGATAGACTTGTGGAACACCAGGGTCCTTTTAAATGAGTCTTAGTTTTCTCCTTTCTCATGGTAAAGCTGGATGATATTTTATCTTCAGTGCGTTATATATCTTTTTTTTTATTGTTTCACCTGTGAGATGATTAAGGAACTTCTCCTGGCATAGGTCGAGATGCTTTTTATAATGGTAATGATGCCATCCTATCACAAGTTCTTCATTTTGAAACCTAATAGCTCCCTCATGCTTTAAGGCTGAGACAACGGGTGAGTCACTGAAATGGGCTATGAGAGCTGAACGAATGCCCTTGGACATGATGTCCATCCAGCTTCATTACTGAAAAGGTGAAGGGGCTAAGTCAAGGCCACACTGTGAGAAGCAGAGACACATACAAACTGCTAGGATAGAAAAGAGAGAACTTTCATTTTACCACTTAAAACCCCTAACCTAAGGAGTGTAGCAAAAAAACAAAACAAAACAAAACAAAACATTGTAGATGATCTAAACAAATGACAAAGACTAGAAACATGGTTGTGACCCATCAAGAATGCAGCAATGACAGTTGCTTAAAAATGCTCTTTTTTTTTTTTTTTTGGTAGTTGAGTAGTATTCCTGGGAGTGCATATACCACATCTTCCTAATCCATTCATCTGTTTTCAGGCATATAGGTTGTTTTCAAAGCTTGGCTACCATCAGTTGTGCTGCAATGAACATAGGGTGTATATTTCCCTTTGAATTAAGATTTCTTTGTCCGTTGGGCTGATATCTAAGAGTGGAATTGCTGGGTCATATGGTAGGTCCACATTCAGTATTTTGAGAAATCACTGTGCTATTTTCTACAGGGGCTGGACATTTGATGTAGATTGAGGTTACAGGAGGGGGCATAAAGTGGAGAGGGGACTAAAGTAGAGAACTAATGGTGTTTTGGTATTGGGTATGATGTGGATAATAGGCCCTGAAGGGGAAATCTTACACCTCTGAATCACAGGTTGTAAGCCTGCTACCTTGATTAAAAAACAAAACAAAACAACTAAAGTTATGTTCACCCTTTATAAAGCCAGGGAACGCAAGCACATAATATTTTGTTGTACAATTTACCCATCATATGTGTGAGGATGTTATACTTCTTAGTAGAATTTTATTTTTTTCAAGTTGTGGTTCTCATTTTTATTAAGCAATTAATTTGAGTGTTTCCTTTTTCTCCTTGTTAATCAAGAATAAGGAAATAACTGTTGCAGGCTTTTATAAATATTTAAAATATAAATTCTATAAATCTCCAAGAAAAGTTTGATTAGGAAGAGCAACAAGTTTTGCAATTGTTTGAGGATTGCCAAATCTTCTATAAAAAGAGCCAAGATTAGTTCCATATACCATAAATAACAATAGAACGGCTTTATTTAAAAAATCACATTAGTCCATTTAAGGATGAATGATGTCTGACCAAGAGCTTGGAATTACTGTACGCTCAGTTTCTAGAGCAGTCTTTCCTATTGACATGAAGGGCTCTATTTACTCTAAACATCTATTATAAAATTATGTGTTGTTTATTCTTTCTTAAAGGGCGTGCAAGCTATGTCAGTGTTCCTAGGTCGAAGGGTAATTTAAATAAGCCCTTTGGTTTATGTTGCATACAAGAAGGCTTTACAAGATCTAACCTTTTCTAAACCTGTTATGTTCTCTGGTTCAGCAGAGCTTCCTAATTGTAGCTATTAGTTCCCCTTTTTTGTGGTCTGTTCTGTCAATAGACTATTGAGTGTTCAGCAAATTAAGCCCAACCAGCAGTCAACACATCAAGACAGACGTTAAATCATAGCTTGGCTGCCCTTATGTATTACTAGTATCTGGGAAATAGCTTTTAAGCCCAGGGACAGGATTTAACATGATGCACATTTGTGTCATTCTCAGGTTTCCATACTGTACAATCAGGTATGTGAGGGTTTTTTATCCAGGCAACAGGTGTGTTCTTTGAACAAAGTTCAACCCCCATTTCTGGCTTATGTGAGAGGCAGCAGCTGCAAGCTTAATGTCAATGACACATGGTTCTATAAGAGAAAAATAAACTACTTGTTGGATATATTAAAGCAATGGGCAGATGGAGGCTAGCTGCCTGCACTTTCCTTTGTGTTGGAGAGCAGAGTCTGAACTTTCAGATGACAAGTGTTTTGTTTCTTTTCCTTTTTTTTTTTCTCTCCCTTCCTCCTTTTAAAAAACTAATCGAGGAAAAACATAAATTTCTTAAGCATTATAGATTCATTACTGGGATTCTTCCTTCCTTTGGGTCACACTTTTTTTAGGCTGATTGGTGGTAAGAAGGAAAAAAGTAGCAAAAATCAAACTACACTGGTTCTCATGTGTATATGAAAACCAGCAAACAAAGCAAGTGCTCATATGAAACAAAGCAAAAGTCATAAATATGGAGAATAGAATGGTGGGAGAACAGAATGGCGGCTGTCAGCAAGGAAGGAGTTCCGGGGGAAGGTAAAGAGGGTGATGGGTTCAAGGAGCACAGGCTTCTAGTTTGTAATGGTGTGATGTACAGCCTGGGACTAGAGGTGATAGCATGGTGTTGCACAGTTTGAAAGTTGCTACAAGAGGATAGCTGAAAAGTCCTCATCATGAGAAAAGAAGTTAATAACTATGGGTGGTGCCAGATGGTAACTGGACTTATTGTGGGATCATCTTACAATGTAGGCAAATATTAAATCATTACATTGTGGACCTGAACTAATATAATGTTATCAGCCAGTGAGACCTCAGTAACAACAGGCAAGCTACACTTCGTATTTATTTATATTTATAACTCACTTTATTCCAAAGACATTTGCAAAGAGCTGTGTTTTGCAATTTGAGAAGTCTCAGTAGACAAATTCTACATTTTTTTTTTAGATACAAAATTTAAATATACTTACTTAAGGACTCATTACTTGCTAGTAGAAACTTCCATGTAGAATTTTGTGAGTTATTACTAGAAGAGTTATAATACACTGTGGACTCCAGATGCATTATGACAACATCAGTAATTGATAATAAAGATACAGCAATTTTTGCAAGAGCATTCAAGACACTGCCAATCACTCAAATTTATTTTTCAGTATATTTTGGATAATATTCTGTTTTATATGCCAACTTTAGGATATTATGTTACCTCAGAATATAAGAAACGCAGCCACTATGTTACTGTATACAAACTATCTTGTAAACAAGAACATTGAGTTCAAGAACAGACTACCCTATGACCGACTTTTCTAAAATTCAGGTATATGAGTAGCCCCTATTTTTTAATGATTAAACCTATTTACTTATATTGACATAATATTGATCCATCACAGGTTTCAGGTGTGAAACCAACATCTCAGGGCTTCCTCTCTTTTGCCAATAGATAATTCAACTGGAATATTTAACAAAAGTGCAGATCATGAATGAGAAGTTTCCTTTTTCTTAGAGGTGGCAAACAAATGCATTGCAAACATGGTGAGGTAAGTACGTATTTAATTACACCCTGAAACCACTGGTAGAATCCGAGATCATCAGATCTCCTGAATGCCTGACTTTGGGGTGCTGTGCATAATGTGTAGTTGCGAGAGAAGCACAGAGAGGTAATCCCCCTTTATTTCCCCTTACCCCAAACCACAACTTTATTCATGAATCAGATTTTCTGTGAATCTGTGTTGAACATGGTTTTGCTGGGATTGTCTCATTGCTGAGAAATCTATAAAGCAAATGGATTTGAAATTCAATCCTCTATGAAAAACAAAGGTGGAGAAACAAGAAGAACTTGGTGATAAGTTTTTCTTAGCTTTCTAACTGGTTTGGTTATTACATTCAATTTTTACTAAATGCAAGCAAATAATGATTAACTTCAAGGAGGATGCTAGATATTTTAAAAGTATTAAATGTTAAAAAACATTTAAAATAAGAAACTGACCTAAATATCATTAAAAGTGTCTACAATCTAGTTTATCAAATTTCATGCTCTTGTTTTACCTCAGGCTGCTTTATTAAAAAAATATTAATATGTATAAGTAAAATTTACTTAAATTTTTTAAGTGTACAGTTTACTTGTGTTAAGCAGATTCACACTGCTGTGTAGCAGATCTCCAGAACTTTTTCTGAAGATTAGTTTGCATTGCAAAACTAAAACTCTATCCTCGTTAAATACAAGCCCTCATTTTCCTCTCCCACCTGGTCCCTGGCAACCATCACTTTACTGTCTGTTTCTATGAATTGACTCTTCTAGGCATTTTATATATAAATGGAATCACAGAGTATTTGTCTTTTTGTGACTTATTTTATTAGCATAATGTCTTCGAGATTCTTCCACATAACGTGGGCCATCATTTCTTTCCTTTTTATGGTTGAATGCTGTTCCATTGTGTGAATGCATGAGTGTAAAGTATTTTCCTAGTCCATATATCCGCCAATAGATACTTGGGTCACTTTCACCTCTAGGCTATCGTAAATAACAGTGCTATGAACAGGAGTATACAAATACCTCTTTGAGATCCTGTTTTCAACACTCTTGGGCGTATATCCAGATGTGGAATTGCTTGGTCATATATTAATTCTATAGTTTTGAGGAACGGACATTCTCTTCCATGTTTGCAGCATCACCTTATATTCCCAAGGGCAGTGCACATGTCCCAATCTCTCCCTATCCTCTCTAATCCTTGGGTTTTTTTTTTTTTTTTTAATAGTCCTCTCCAGGGAGGATGGGGGAGGAAAGTACTCACATGAGTCTCCACGTCCCCAGCAAGGATCTTACTCTTCTTTAGAAACTCGGCCACCATGCTGTTCATCAGCTTATCAAAGGCTTCCACTGAGGGCGCCACACCTTTGGAAGGAGAACACTGTGTTACTCCCTTCTGTTACTCCCTTCTGAGGAGAGGCTGGTAGGCCTTGCCTAAGTAAATATGGAAGTTTAATATCACTTATGCCATCCTCATTCTAGTCACTGAGTTTATCTTCTCAATAAGTATTTATTCAAAGTTTCTCAATGACGCAAGAAAACATGTTTCCTTATTTTCATTTTCCTGGGTAAGTACTCTCATTGACTTCTTCCTCATTCACAAGTCAAAAGAGCACCATCATTGTGTTACTGATGAAGAAATGGAAACACAAACCGAGCTCTTGACTAAAGGTATATGCCAAAGAGGCAGGTCCAACATTGGCATCAAGCCTTCCTAATGGGAGGCAAGTGTATCCTCTTTTATACCCAACTGCCCAGCTGCTACATGATCTTGCAAATGGTTTCCAAGATTGCTCAAGACAATGAAAAGATAGAAGTAAACTCTGTGCAACAATAAACTTTGGAAAAGAGAGCCAATTTCTCACATTTTGTTTCTTTTAATTTCCCAGAGGGAGGAGACGTGGCCTGTGGGCAGGCAGATGACCACTGAACAAACATAAGCCAGGTCTTGCTGCCAATTAAGTGTAAAAGTTGAGGTGAAAACAATCCAATGTGGTGTGCTCTGCATCAACCTTTGCTTTCTAGTTGAAAGAAAAATACCTAAGTTTCTAAGCATATGTGCCTGATATTTGGAAACAGAATAATGAAGAACTCAGCACTATGAACCATTAAATCATGAACCCAATCTTAGGATTTCCTTTCTTGTACAGAAGTATCCAGGCTCATCAACTGGTGGGATAAAAATCCCTCTTTTTCCCTTTGGCTTAGTTGGCCATTTCCACAGGTTCAGCAATACAATACTCTGCATATACTCAAACTTCTAAGCAAGCTATTCAAGCTGAATGATGGTCAAGTTCAAAATACAGTATGTGGCAACTTCTAGAACCTCAAAGGGGTGCAAGCCCAAAGATTCCTGGTGGATACATTTGGAAACAGATAGATGTGTTTGTTGCTATGGAAGAGGCCTGAGTGATCCTGGCTAAATATTTACAGTGGGAGAAAATTTTAGAAATTTGACAGAGGTTTCTATGTAGCAGAAGGTACAGTGATAAAAGGGAATAGTTTCCAATTTTCTTTCATCACACAGCTCTACTCACACCTCCTCCGGGCAGCCTTTAATGACCTGTCTTTCTCCCAGTCTGCATCCTTTGAGCATCCCTTAATCAAAGCATTTCCAGCTCTGAATAGTAAATGCATGGAGACCAAAGGTTCTGGTGGATTGAGAATGTGTATAATTCATCTTAGATTTCCTTGCACCTATCGTAGTCCCTGTCACTTGGCATACATTCAAAAATAGTTCACTATTGTTGGGTCAAACTTACTTGGCTTTCGGGAGAAAACATCTTCAAACACTCTATAAAATTTATAAAAAAGGAAGTATTTATATGTGCATCAAATGGGTTTGCAATGAATTGAGTTTCTTCTAAAATTTCTTTTTAAATAAAAATTTTCACTTTAGTTATAACATCATGGTAATGATATGCTTATATTTAAGGCTAGAGGTTTCCTTAGAATTTATTAAAAACAGAATTTAGAAAATCACCAAAGTTTACCAAAGGAGAAGAAATGGAAGAGATCTTGTTTAGGATTTGTAAAATATTTTAAGGATGAATACCATTAAGATATTTTACTAAATATCCTACTACCAATTACCAAGTTCCATTTCAAAGAAGGTAACAATTGCTGGCTAAACTGTTTTTAAATGTTTAACTTTAATAACAGATCTGGAATTATTTGCTATGTTAGAAAATATTTGTTTAAATATTTAAGCAATTTAATTACATACTTTCCAATACTGCATACCCTATCAATTTTCTTGAAAATAAGAAAATATGAAATGCAGTCTAAATATCTCTTTGAGGGAAGCTAGGTTCAAAGTACTGACATTTTTTAGTCTTCCTTATACTCAGCATTATATAGTATCCTGGGAATTGGATTTTAACTATTTTACGTATTCACAGGCTTTATCTTTGTGACCAGCAATCTGAGATAAAAAATGTCTTTTGATCACCTGATGCCTGAGGTAGAAGGAAACAAAGTTACTGAAGAAAACATGAGCATATTTTCTTACAAATAAGGTTACTGACTCTCATATGCCAACTGTAGAGAGAACAAAAAGAGATTTAAAATGAAATCATAGATGTGTCTCAGTTGACACGGAAAAAATTTCGAGGCCCTCAGCAACATTTTCTTAAACAACACCCCTTTCAATTCATTCAAAGCATTTTAATTTTCATTCTGTTTGGGGAGAGAAAAAAACCCTGCTTGTGCATTTGTCCTCACACAGTAATTTTTGTCTTAGGGCATGTAATACAAGGCACAGCTCCAACTATGCCTGAAATTCTAGAAGACCCAATGTGGATCTTGCCTGGTGAAAGCTTTTTTGGAAGCCTCTTCTTCCCCAAGGCTTTCTCAGCCCCCTAAA
>PVHY01004546.1:75054-93249 GCA_004024945.1 Uropsilus gracilis
CGCGATCCTAGCCCCAGCTGCTTCACAGGCTGAAGCTTACAGGCATGAGCCACTGTGCCCGGCCTTGACATTCAAGTTTAATTGGGTGTTGTGTACCTTTGTTTGCTAAGTCAGCAATCTTAGACCAAAAAAAAGTATATTACCTGAAATTCAAGTGTAACTGGGTGTGCTTATATTTTTATTTGCTAAATCTGTAACTTTAGACAGCTCTCTTAGACTTAGAGAGTTTGCCATATATGGTATTCTTTTAAAGAAAGTTGCTAATTTTTATTTTTGACAATGTAATTTAAAAAGTTTTAAGTATGGCATTAGTCTATCATTTTAAAAGTATACTTGGTTTGGAATAGGCAAGGTAGAATAATGTGATCATTTATATCAAAGTCATATTTGGTTTCATTACAGACTCATTTTCTTTAAAACTTTAGTTATTATATTAAGTGCATTTTTGTATGCAAAGCTGAAATCTTCAGAATGATAATTCTTTCCAATTCTAATTGGAGGTTTTGATTTTTTTATTATTTAGTCATTGAGTGTGGGATGGTAGTACAAACAGTAAAATAAATGAAAAAAGACATTTGGCCTAGATCCTGATAATTTTTGTGGCTGTGCATTAAAATATTTTTCCTTTTTTCAGGGATTGTTTGCATCTGGTTAATGTCATGGTCACATATAAAACAAGGAGCAGAGAAACTGGAGAAAGATTTCTTGAGAACTAAATTATGGGGACAAAATGAAGTGACCTAAGCTGAGCCAGGTAATGATATGAGCTTGTGGTCCTACCTCCAATGACACCATTAATCTCCCCACAATTCCCAGGAGGCTGGATGGACCCCGCAGACAGCAGCTCCAGTCGGCAGATAGCTCGTTCCAGTCTTTCTATGAGTCCTTGCATCTCTGCCATTCTAGAAAAACACAGGCACAAATGGAGGCCATGAGAGCTTCAGCGTGGATCAGTGGGCTGACACCATTAAACTTCACAGCAGTGTAAGGGGAAAGGAAATTACTCAGAGGGGCTTTACCGACCTACAGAATATTCCCATATGTTATAAAAACATGGGAAATTCAAGAGAACATACAACTCAGGAACAAAACCAAAACAAAATGAAAATAATAAATACTCCTCTCTTCAATTCAATAACTTGTTTACAAGCCCACATGCAGTCCACAAATATTCGCTCTCTTGACAACAAAAGCACATGTCTCTTAGGTATTTCTTTGTTCAATGCAATCTACATCTAACAACTTATTAAAAGCTTGTGACTAGACACATCTCACAATATTGCCAACTCTTATTCCTGCTAAATGGTGGGGAGATATTTTAACTATTTCCAATAAATCTTTCTGTTGATGTGTAATTGTCTAGGGAATACTAACCCTTGGATAATCCTTATTTAGCCAATTACTTTAAGTCATCAGTCCATAGTTTATCAAAGTGTGCCATATTTAGCAGGCAAACAGCCAGTATCTCCAAGAGCTAACTGACATCAATTTAACCTTACTTGGTTTTAGTATTTCTGTTGCTGACTTCGAATGGTGGAGATTTTAATTTAAAATATTAAAATGGTTACTTAAAGAGGTTATTTAAAATGGTCATTAAAATGGTTATTTCTCTTTGCTGCTTATAATGTTTATATTAAATATAGTTTTAAGTGAGATGGGTTTTGGAAACAGGAGTCTTGAGTTACCCAGCACTCTTGGCTGGGTAAATTTGGTTTAAAATGGACTAAAAGTGGGTTGGGTATTTATCCTTCTTGCTTCCAGATTCAGCTTAGATGACTACACTGATTGTGTGCAGTGTAAGTACCTTCAAATGACTGGCCCTGGAATGCAATGCCGTTAAGGCAGCCTCTGATGAATTAAACCCAGTCTAAGTGGCCAGGTTCATGAGCTCCATATTACAGGTACCATAACCCTGGCCAGGCTGACTTATCACTACTTTTGGCAAAATCAGGTTGTTGTTACCGAAAGTAAAACATCCCTCATCTTAGGCAGAATACAGATCTTCTACAGATCTTCTCACTCTTATAAACTTTTCAAGTATCATCTGAGTCAGAGGGGCCTCCGCCATTGCTACCCCAGCATGTGGATAAATTTTATGTGTAAATATTTTATATTTCTGCTGGGAACAGGATAATGGATTTCTCATTTGTATTTTGTGTTCTGTCAGTTCCGAGCTTAAACACATCGATGACGTGCCACTGCCATTTTTAAATGCAAGGTTATACTTATCCAAACATTTGGAGAACTCTGTGATGCTACACCCAAATGTCAGATGGCCATCATCTTTGGCTGGGGGGTAGGGAGGTGGAGTGGGGGGTGGGAGTTCACTGTCTATTTTGGAAAATCATCTCCTCTCAGACTGCCAGCGGCAACTCTTTGAAAATATGGGGCAGTGTTCTCTGCATGGCTGAAATCAGCATCTAATCCCAAGGGGATTCAAAATTAGAAGTTTCTCATCTATTCTTTTCCTTTTAACGTCAGAGCTTTTACTTTCATTGCAATTGAAAAAAAAAAAAGGAAAAGAAATTTAATTGAATCCTTGAATCCTTTAGGTAATCTTGCAAGGGAACTGGGTATCCTGTAGGTGGGTGAAGGCCAGTTGAGAAATAATAAAAGCCCCTCAAATCTTTTAATAGTTGCCCATCTGTTCCTAGTTTTCTGTATTCCCTGTTACTCAATTTGCCAAATGTTACCACCACAGACCTAGCCCCTGAGAAGAAAATATGTGTTTGCTTAGTTAGTAAGCTCCCTGTCCCCCAACAGAAAAGCACCAACCACCTCCAGCAGCTCTGAAAGCTGTTTCAGGAAGGCCTGTTAAATTTCACACGTAGGACTAGTGTCCCTCACGGTGGCTTAATCAGACTCCCTGACAAGACCCAAACTCACACTATCTGATAGTGCTCCACATGCTGAAAGACAACAGGAGAGAGCCCACAAACTGCAGGGCTGGGCAGATTGGCGTGGAATGCAGTCTAAAAGTGAATCAGATATCACTGCATGTAAAATCACCAGGAATTGAAATCTTATCGGAGCCTCTTAAGAGGCTCAAAATACATCTCATGCAAGGACCTGGAAACATGTCCACAGGTTTAAAATTTTAGAACAGTGTCAAAGAAAAAAAAGAAGAAGTAAAAGAAGGACTATACCAAGATATTTAAAAATGTACACGTAAGTATTCCCACATAAGAGTGATGGGATCTGAGATGGCTGTGCCCACACACACACACGTGCACACACACACACACACACACATCCCTACATGTGCCCTCAGCTGCTGCCCTGGCTCTAAAGAATGAAGAAAGGCTAGAACTGCAGATTCTCCAAATTCTTCCCAGCAGTTTCATTTGCCTTGGTTTTCCAAAGTGGATTTGGCCAAGTTTTGATGGGGAGATGGGGCCAGTTGAGAACTAGAAAAAGGAAATGGATAGGGTTGTCCCAGCAAATGCAGAGGGCAAGGTCAGACTGCAGAATGAATCAGAGACAGGTGGACAGACAGATGAGTTTGGACCAGGAAGCAGCAGGGGAAGGGGATATGGCAAGATGGCTGGAAGCACCATATTCTAAGAAACAAGAAACAGATGAGCAGCAGAACTACTCAGTTGCAGAATCAAGAGATTGGATTAAAGGATGCAATTCAAACTTGGCTTTCAGAACTCCTAGTCATCCTATTCAGGTAGAAGCCGACTCCAAATCTCTAAACCCTACACCTTACAGAAGATAAACACAAACATTTGATCAGTGTGTGATGGTGACTGGAGAGAAAGAGAAGCAGGAACATAAAATTAAACAATGCTGCTCCCTCTTTTTTCACTGGTTTTAGGGAATTATTCTTGAAGTTAATCTTAATTCCTTGAATTGATAAATTGGTGGCATTCTCTTGAGAGTTTTCTTATAATAGCAAATCAACACATCCTTGTTTGTTTTTTCCTTATTTGAACTTTCTCTTATTTTTCCTTCTTTAAAGTTTACTTTTTATTTTTATCAAGACTAAATGATCACAGAATCTAAAGAGTCAATGGTTCTACAAGGATTGTTATAAAAACAAGTCTTCTCACTGCCTATTTCCCTTCTTGGAGTCAACCCTTTTCAATTATTTCAGCTGTCTCACTTAGTGATTACCTCCTTATCTCTACCTAATGTGCTAATATCTCCATGCTGTGTTTGTTTTTCTTCAGTTTCAGGCATTCTCCACTGAGCTTTCACCAAAGACATAACAGTTTGCCTTTTTCTTGCCCAGTCCCCACCACCACCACCACCACCACCACATACCACCCTATTTTCCTGTGTCACATCCTCTTGATAGTGTTACATTATGATTTTATGTGACCAGTAATCAGTGTTAACTCTACAGAAATTCACAGCTGAGCTATGAGGCATGCTAAGATTTTTTTCCGTATTTTGCACAACCTGTCTAGAGCTGTTCTCTTCTACTTTTCAGTAGACTATTATTATCAAACTTTTTATTAAGCTGAAATGGTTTAAAGCAATGAAGCAATTACTATTATTTTTTTAGTGTTCACAAACCTAAAAAATAACACATTAAATCATGCCAAATAACATACAAAACCTAAACTAACACTCACATGCAGAAAAGCAGTTCCTGGGAAGGAGCTTGGTGGTGCCACACCCCTGCTGGGGATGTGCAGCCTTTAGAGTTGCTGCTGCAAAACAAACACTGAATGCTATTTTTGCTTTTTGATAAAACAAAAAAGCCCCTTGAGATCTCTTACACATAATAAAAACAGATAGTGATGTACACCTTTTGTAAGAGCCAAGTAGCATTAACTTGAACTTTGAAAAAGTGGGGTTACCTATACTTCAAAAGGATTCATCTCCACGCCTCAAAAAAAAATTAAAAATAAAAGTGCCACATGATCTACTCACCCCACTTCTGGGGTGTCTAATAGAAAAATACAAAAACACTAATTTGAAGAGTATACTCCTACTCTTTACTGCAGCACTATTTACAACAGCAAGAACTGGAAATAATCTAGGTGTCCATCAACTGATGAATGAATAAAGAAGATGTGGTATATATACACGAAGGAAAACTATTTGGCTATTAAAAAAGGATGAAATTCTGCTGCTTGTAACATAGATGGGCCAAGAGGAAATTTATGTTTGGTGAAATAAGCCAGACAGAGAAAGACAAATACCATACGACTTATTCATATGTGGTATATAGAAAACAAACTGATGAACTAAATTAAAAAAATAAATTTTTGGACTGTCAGAAAGAGGGTGGGTATAGTGAAGGATAGGACTGGATGCTTAAGTGGTGAATTTCATGTAGTATATCAACATGTTGATTCTCAGTAACACACCTGAAGCTTAGATCAGGTTATATTGTATATCACTTCAACAACAACAAAAAATAAATTAAAAATTACTTCATCTCCAAATGTCCTCCAAGAGGTAATTTTCCTTTTAATAGGGCCAATCCCACTTGTAATTCTGTAAGGTTTTTGTCTCTAGAGGCATCTCTTCTGGGAGATTCTCTTCCATGATTGCTCTCTAGACCAGCTGCACAACCGTCACCTGGGACCTGCCTCCAGCTTCATCCCAGGGAATTCTCTCCTCTCTCCTTTTTATGGTGCCCAAACACTTGGATTCAATACCCCTCTCTTTCTTGCACTTCCTTAATTGGGAAGAACATTACCTTCTGATGAAAGGTAGAGGAAAAGTCATTTTTTTCTGGAGATTTTGCAAATTTGATAATATTTTTACTTTGCCCTCACATTCTACTGAATTTGGCTGAAGACAGAATTCCAGGCTGGACATTTTCTTCCAATTTTAAGGGCTCTATTTTCTTTTAACTTTCCAGGTTTGTTGAGAAATCCAAAGCTATCTATTTTCATCCTTTGAATGTAACTTCTACTTTTCTCTCTGCAGAAAGTTTTGGGATTGTCTCTTTGGCCCCAGTCTTTTGAATTTTCACAATCATATGCTTTGTTGTAGAATACTTTTTTTAATATATCATTTTCAAGAGTAATAGAAAAGATAAGAAAATGCATATTGCATATCATTTGTCCTGGGTGAGTTCATAAACCCGGCTTTGGAGGTCTTTTCTTCCCAAATAGAGAAGTTAGCACTTGAACTACTTAAGCAATTTAAATTTCTCTTGTGCCAACTGCATACATTTACAAACATTCTTACACTTCAGTAAGATATGGGCAACTGATATCCTTTCAAAAATCTCAAGTTTTCATGTTCTGGAAATATTTCTCTAAGAGAAAAGATAAGTATCATTGTTAAAACAAATTATTTTGCTCCATTGGTCAACTTATAAGTCCATCTTTAAAATACACATATATACTCTCTAACACCATTATATTACCAACATCCAGGGTTATGCCACCAGCGCAAGTACGTCATCCTTTGATGTAATAAGTGAGACAGTATTCCTAGCAATTTTCATGGCAGTTTCCAGAAAAGGAGAGTTCCCCCGAGCTTCCAGGCATTTCAAATATAAGACTTCAGTTGTTTTACATATCTTTTACTGGTTTTGGAATCACTGGCTGTGGGACTGTGGGAAAGAGCTTCATTTTGCTTTGGTTACAATCCACCCATGAGGCTGCTAGAAGTATGAATGCAAGGGTGTATTGAGTATGGTACATGTTAAGTGACAAAATATCACCTGCTAACCCTGGGTGGGAACAGGTGGATCTTGAACCACTACATGAACCTTTCAAGCATTTGAAATGCTGACAATCATTCAGGAGATTCCCTGCTCATGGAAATGCCAACTGAAAGCTTCATGTCGGTGGACCCTTATCACTGTTATTTTTCTTTGTTCAGTTTATCTTTCTGCAATATTTCTAAAAGATGTTTCCTCAAGTTTCTGCATAATGGTTACTAGAACCAAAAATTTTGGTATGTCATTCATAACTTATTAATCACATACTTTTCCCTTAAACATTGTATAATGATTTTTTGCTTTTAAATAGTCCTTTCTTGAGGATATAAGGACAATCTCTGAAAATAGCATTTTCAGAAAACAGCACTTTTATTCCTAATACTTTCTTATGAAAACCATTTGATGTTCAGGGGTGAGGGGGATCTTAAGGCCCCAGCTCCTCAGTTTAAGTAGTTATAGAAAGCAACTTTTAATGCTGCTTTGAAAACTGACACTCCATGGCACAGAGTTAATGGTGAAAAGCCCAGAATAACAGCCTATGTGTCTGTATTATCCTCTTGGAGCTGTAAGACATACTTCTCAATTAAAATACTGCCTTGTGCTAGAAGGAATTATGCTAGCCGAAATAAGCTAGAAAGAAAAAGATAAATACTGGATGGTCTCACTTATATGTGGGGTATAGAGAAACCAAATAAAAGGACAAGAAAAACTAGCAAGCTGATAACAGAACTGAATGTATAGCTAGGGAGGGGGAGGGAGGAAGGGCAAAATCAGGAGAGAGATGAGTACAAGGAATCACGACACGGTTCACAGGTGATATGTTGGTGGAAGAACTTCGGGGGTATACAATGAGGTAAGAAAAAATATATGCAATCAATAAAAATATTTTAAAGTTGGGGGAAAAATACCATCTTGTGCTGTCTTTTCTGCTGCCACTTGTACACCTGGTCTTTCAGGGAGACAGCTCAAGCTTTTCATAGGCTGAGGTTGCCTCTTACTCTTCTTTGTATCTCCCACTGGGTCTTACATGCTGCCACATACATAGAGAATTCTATAAATACTTTTTGATTGACTAATTAATTGGCTACCACTCACTGCCTTTCCCGTGCCTGCCCACTCACTGGCATAATCCCAAATCAGGCAGAAAGCCAGATTTTCATAAGAGAAATTTCCATTTAAAAGAAGATACTAGATTAGTTTCCCCCACTTAAAATCACAGTGACTTCTTTCTGTGATGTAAAAGCACAGTTGCCTCTTCCAGGGTGAACCTTTGGATTTCGTACAGCTCTTTTTTCTTTAGGATTTCAAATTGTTCAAGGATTTAGTAAATTCCTCCCAGGGAATTCATAGAACAAGAAAGGAGAATGCTACTTTGGTAACATTTTTACTTAAGAAAAAGACTGGAGCTTCCTGCCTCCCACTTGCTAGTTTAAGGCTCTCTTCACTAAACTTAACATACAGAAATAATTGTAGTGAGAATTTCTTCTCTGCTCCTGTAAAGGAGAACCAGGCCCAAAGGATTCCAAAGATCATGAGCCTAAAATCAAATAATAGAAAATAGACTTGAAGTGAGAATTGAAAAATTGAAGTCTCAAACCCTTTCATGGTGAGGCTGGGAAGCTTGCTTTATGTGAACTTTCTGCAAACAATCAGCTGCAAGGGATAGTTTCTCTAGAAATCCACCCAAATTACAAAATATTTGAGAACACCAAACCAGACCATACTAGATTTTTAAATTCTCTTTCCCATGACTATATCAATTATGTTCTTTGTTTTTCTCAAGAAGCTATCAAGCTCTAGGGGAATCATGTCTAGATTCACTATTGCCAATGGGGTTAATGGTCTGCACATTTATTCATTTATTTATTTATTTATTGACTGGCTCATTGACT
Source organism: Uropsilus gracilis (assembly GCA_004024945.1). Taxonomy (NCBI): domain Eukaryota; kingdom Metazoa; phylum Chordata; class Mammalia; order Eulipotyphla; family Talpidae; genus Uropsilus; species Uropsilus gracilis. The sequence continues at coordinate 83,584 of PVHY01004546.1, forward strand.
ATGCCTGTTTCATTCATTCCATTATTGCCCGCCATCAGTTATATTTCCTGTCCTACTATAGTGGGAAGGGGCTGAAAGCAGGTCTTGAAAGTCTTTGTATTTTTGGATAGTTCTCCCATAGAGCATTTCTGGAACTGGCCTCTTACCCAAAGCAAAAACAGCCACCATTTCTTTTCTTTTGATGGCAAAAAAAATTTCTAGAGTCTCAAAGTTTTGAAACTGTGACTTCAGAAATGAGATAGCAGAATTAGACAGGTGAAACAACACTTTACATTATTCCACAAAACTGGAGAAAATATATGGAGATACTAACTAGCCAATGGATTTTTCTAAAACTTGTAATAACTCCTCCCTGCAGATAAAAAGATGCAAACTCTTCAGCTTGATATTCAAAAAGTCCTTAGCTCTCTATACCTTAACAAACATGTAAGATCCACTCACAGACACAAGACTCCCCTACCCAAACATGGCCCCTACCCTTCTTCTTTGTTAAGTTCTGCTGTTCCCACTTCTCAAGGGTCCTTCTAGGCACTTCTGCATTCACTCTTCAAATACCAACTCCTCCAAGAGGCATCCATCATCGTACAAATCAGAGGTAAAGGTACTATCCTGTCATCTCTGCCAAATACAGAGTGGAGTATCAATGGGCAGAACAACTGCACAGAATTACCTCCCATTTCCATTTGCCCTGTCTTGTGTTGTCATTCTACAGAATGACCCCAGTCATAAATAATCTTTCCCTATGTTGCAATCTCTGAAAAAAAAAAAAAAAGACTTGGACTTGTAACTTAATATAGTAGAAAAAGCATTTTGGTATCAGGAAATCTTAATTTGAGACCCAGTTCCTTAAGTGACAAGCCATATGACTCTGGGAAGATTATTTAAACTGAGTGTAAGTTTTCTCACTTCAATACATGAAATCACTCCTTCATTTACTGACTCACAAAAATGGTAGGTGAATACTCTTTGAGCTGCATTCTGTACAGTCTGTTCTGTGCCAGTGGATTGAGGAGACCCAGGTTCTAACCTCCAGGTACCATGATCTCTGAGGAGTGGACACTGTGACTGTTGGAGACAAGCCAGCACTCCTGGACACCAGGGCATAGGGAACTGGGCTATTTCAGCAAAAAAGAGCCCAGTGGGAACTGAGACTGTGGGGAAAGTCTAAGTATATCATGAAGGCTGGGCATGTGACCTGACTTGTGTACTGGAGCTGGGTAAGGACAGGGCTGTAGTAGAATCTTAAAAATGTTGAGTGGGGCCGGGACAGATGCCATTCCACTCCCTAAAAGTGGCAGTTATCTAGCTAAATATGGGACAAAGACCCTTCCCTAATTGAGCTCCTTCCCTAACACATTTCCTGACATGTTCTAAGCTCCTAGCACTGTTGGGGGAAGCTTTTTCTATTCCTGTGCCCCTACTCCCTTTCAGGTCATGGAGGAGACAAAGGTCACAAAGGTGGCTTAAGTTGCTCCCTTTCTGGCAATGGGAGAGCCTTGGAGAGTTCACTGATCAAGCAACAGTCCTGGGCAGGATCTTCATGGATCTCTGCTCCCCCATAAGTAAACAACTGCTCCCTTTGTATTCAGAATATATAAAGATCTTTTACAAGGCAAAAGCAGACAAATACATGAATTGAAAAATGGACAAAATATTTAAAGTTATTTAAATAGTCATTAAATAGTCATTTTTCTTAAGAAGATATGCAAGTTGTGAAGATACCCAGCATTGACACTAGGAGAACACAAATCAAAACGACAATGTTACACCCCTTCCCAATCACTAGGATGACTACAACCTTTTAAAAAGACATGATGCAAAGTGCTGCTGAGGAAGTGGAGAAATTGGAACCTGTCTAAATTGCTGGTTGAAATGTAAAATGGGGCAGTTGCTATGAAAAACAGTTTGGAAGTTCTTTAAAAATTAAGCATATGTTTGCCTTATGACTCTGCTACTTAATTCATAACTTTCAAGAGAAAAGAAAACATTTGTCCACACACAAAGACTTGTACACAAATGCTCACAGCAGAATCATTCATAACAGCCACACACATAGAGAACTGGAAATAACCCAAACACATATCAGCTGATGAATGGATAAACAAACTGTGGTATGTCCATACAATGGAATAGTATTTGGCAGTAAAGAAGAACAAAATATCCAACATGGATGGCTCTCCACTACATTATGATACCTGAATAAACCAGATGACTGAACAAAATATGTGTTCAAACATGGATGGATCTCTATTACATTATGATACATGAATAAACAGATTCATGTACAATTCATGAATAAACAGATTCATGTACAATAAACAGATACATTGTACAATTCCATTGATGTAAACACCCAGAAAAAGCAAATCTGTAGAGACAAAAAATAGATTAGTGGCTACTTCGGGCTGGGGATAAGAATGAGATGTGACTATACCTGGGGAAAACAAGTCCATTTATTTAAAATTTAAAATAGGATTGCAATAGTCACTGAACCAGGCTCTATTTGTGCTAATAATCAGTGAAGTTTGCACTTAAAATGGACGAATTTTATGGTATGCAAAACTTTACTTTAATAAATCTTTAAAAAAACAAAACAAAGGTAAGTGCTGTTCCTCTTCATAAAGATACAGCAGAAAACCAGTTAAGATTGAGTAGCATTGCTTCTCTCACCTCCCAATAAAGTCATAGGGGGTAACAATCTTAAAAAGAATCAGCCCTCCAACTCCTGGCATTAATCCCAGGGGCAAGGCAACTAGCAGCATGGAGCTGCGGTTCTCACTGCTTTCTCCCCTGTGCCTTGGAATCACGGGGGACTTATGGAGCTGCTGAAATGCAGATTCCTCGGCCCATTCTTATGCTTGCCATGTTATGGGTATTCCCAAGAATTTAATTTTCCAGAACCACACTTCAGAGCACAGGGACTCGCACTAGAGAATTTCTGTCATTTCAGAGTGCAGTGTATGTGGGAATGGAAGGGCCAGGTTGGCAGTGTTCAGCATAGTCTCCAGAAGTAGAAATGGGGCTACCAAAGTTTAGTCAAAATTCAATGAAATCTCAAAGGAAGAAGAGGTCTTTCTCAGAAGAAAAGAGGTAAGTGGAAGCATTCCAGAGCTTATGCCCAGGATGTGCAATGTCATGGAGGCATGAACAGCAAGATAATATTTACTGAGCACTCACTACATGCAGGGACTAGCTTAGAAAGCATGAGAAACAAAGGATTGATGAGTAGCTAGAAAGGGTGATAGATAAAGTTTGGAAGACAGGTATATAGACAGGGCAAGATGTGAGAGAGGAATACAACGATTAAATGGAGTTGGGAAGGATAAGGTGGAATCTTTTAGATGTTTTGTTTTAAGGTAGGATGGTGCCAACAAAAATAGAGTGAGGAAATGGAGGTGGTAATGAAAAGGTGGAGCTCCACTGTAGGCATCTGAGCTTGAAGTATCTGTGGTGATACTGAGATGATAGATGGCAGCTAGAAGTGGGGAGTTGAAAATCAGGGGGTTTCTGGAATGGAATTACAAGTATTTCTTACTGAATAATAATTACCTGATGAATCTCAGGAAGAATAAAGGAGATCATGAAGTGAATCTTAAGGTAATGCTAAACTATAAGGTAATGTTGGTGTCATGATTGTAACCTAGCTCTGCTCCACAACACCCAGCCCAATGAGTGGTAATCCCTAAATTACCACATATGCAATTACCTCTGCTGTTCCCCAAATACAACAACCACAGTATCTTGCATACCATGCCACTAAGACCATGGCACAGAAAAAATATACTACAGAAGCACTATTGATTGAGAGCATAAATATAGTCAGTTATTTCTTGCAACATGACTAAAAATATTTTACTTTATTAAGCCGCGTCATTTCATTGTTAATGCCAAGTCCCACTACAAATCAAAACTGTGTGGTACTGAATAAAAACACGCACAGATTAATGGAATAGAATTGAGAACCCAGAAGAAACACATGATTGTATGGACAGTAATGTATGACAAAGGAGGCAAGACTATATAATGGAGAGAGAACAATCTTTTTAACAAATAGAGTTGGGGAAAGTGAACAGTCATATGCAAAAGAATTAAATAACATACCCTATACAAAAACTTAACTCAAAATTCATTAAAGAGTTGAATGTAAGACCGAGAATAGAACAAGCAAAAGACAACATTGGATATCTTTGGGAATGCCAGTGGCAAAGGGAAAAACAAGCAAAAATCAACAACTGGAATTACATGAAACTAAAAAACTTCTGCACAGTGGAAGAAACTATCATTAAAATGAAAAGACACCCTATTGAATGGGAGAACATATTTGCATTATATATCTGACAAGAAGCTAAACTTCAGAACCTGAAGAATTCAAACAACTCACAAAAATAAAACCTCAATAAAAAATAGGCAGAATAGCTAAACAGACACTCCTCCAAAGGAAACAGATGACCAACAAGTATAGGAAAAAGTGCTCATCAACACTTAATCTTTAGGGAAATATAAATCAAACCACAACAAGACCATCTCACACCTGTGAGAATGACACTCAGCAAAGTGATTGCAAAAAAAATGAGTTAATATGATGGGTTATCATGACCCATTATTGAGAGTTGTTATAACTAGCAGCAAAACCTTAAGTTCTTAAATGTCTTCCCTAAATTCAGGAAAACACAGAGCCATCACAATGTTAACTGTGGGGTTATCACATTCAAGAGGGTGCCCTGTAGTTTTAATGAGAAAACAGAGGGCAGGATAAACTCCAAAGGGATTTTCAAAGGAATTTTTTAGCTGTATATATCCTAAAAAGTGACCTGTAAAATCCCCTTTTACATTTTTTAGATTGACATATAAAAATGTTCACCAAAATATGAACAGCTGCAAAGAATATTACCTCCAACATTGTAAATACTGACATGTAAAACTCTCATCACTCTTTGAAATAGGTTCACTGAAGTTCATCACCATTAAATGATTGCATTTTAAAATACATTAACATATATAATTATCACAACAAATACAATGATCACAAATTTTTCATAATTACACTTTCTCCTTGAACTTATATATATATTTTTTTCTTGCCCTATCCAGGTTTTAGATATTTCATGCTATAGTGTTCTTTATTCATTTCTGTTACATTTTTCTGCATCAAAAGTTTGCATATAAACTTATTTTAAATTTAATGTAAAAAATGCTTATCTAATTGTTACCGCTATAACTATTAGAATACAACTTCTCAAAACAATGTAGATATTAAAAATGACAAGTAATTACTGTAAAAATTTTGATTGAAATATTTATCTTTGGAGTACTGTAATTTTTATTTATTTTATGTAAATTTAGATAAATAAAATTATCCCCAGAGTGAGTCAAGATTGAACACTGGTTTGAGTCTTATTTTTTGTTTTTTTCAATGTAAATAAGTGCAGGGAATCTATATTCACAAGCATGAGATGGGAATAGATGATATAATAGAAATGTCAAGTTTTTAACTGCTGAGCTATATAAATATCACATGGTGATGAGATAGTAAATGTTACTCTTTAAAATTATTTTAATCATTGTAAGTAAAAACTGGGAAAGATTGAAATTTTGCGAGAATTCTCACTACCCATCCATCTGAATTACACTTGTGGTCTTTGACTAGGCCGTTTTACAACTGCAGATACATAAGTTAACTTATAGAAAATTGACTGTAAAGTAAATAATTATTGACCAGAGGTATGCAAAAAAAAAAAAATCCATCTTTGGAAATTCAATTGACTTCCAACTCTTCCAATGTGGAAGAGATGGGTTTTAAACCTATTAAGCAAATTCATTTCAACCTTCTTGCAAATAGTCTCTTATGAATTGATTGTAAGCTCTTTTGCCTTTCACACTTTAATATTTTAGAATGTTCATTTTTTATTTGCATGAGTTTTATGATTTTATGATTCCACTCTTTTAATATTTACCCATTAACATCAGTTTACAATTAGATTAGGTTTTTTGTCTTAACAGACATAGGAAACACGTCATTCGGTCGAACATCTCTAATCAGGTATTAGAATCATTCCTTTTCTTACCCATAAGACTGATATTCTGAACTAGGCCCCTTTTGGCTCTCCCTGCCTCCTAGAGCTTTATATCCTTATATACAGAACTTTCGTTTTGGGAAGATGAAAAAGTTCTGAAGCTGGATGTTGGGAATGACTTCACCACATTGTGAATGGAATTATATAGCTAAAAATGGTTAAAGTAAACTTTATGATATGTATATTTTACCACAAAAAAACAAACAAAAAAGCTTTTTTAAGAAATGCTTTGTGACCTCTTCTTCTGACCTTAGGGTACTTTCCCTTTTCCTAGGTTCAAATAACAACACTCAGGTTGGGTAGGAGGGGTGAGCAGACTGGGGGTGGGTGGAGTAAAAAACAACAACAACAACAAAAAACTCAGACTGATGGCAGAGAGCCTAAGGCTAAAATGCTTACTTTCTAATTGGCTCATTGGCACCAGAATAACATGTTAAAGATCCTATATTACATTAATCGGACATACATAATGAAAACGTTAGTGATTTTTATTTAGTAAGTACTTATGTATGTTGCTTAAAACAATGTCCTTTTGATTTAGCAAAGCTGATCTCCAGCCCATCTCACAGTCAGGTGGTAAATAAGAAGATGAAGATGCCTGTAAGTATCTAGGGTAAGTGGCCCTGCTGTGAAATTCAGTGGCAGTTTTATTTATTTATGCTAAATTTTGTATTGTTTTATTCATTATACATTTCAAATTAGGTCAAAGTATAAGGACGGAAATCACATCATTATAGAAAGTTGATTTCCAACTAGAATTTTAATTTATTAATGGTGAAATAAAACTATAGTTATTAGTAGGCTTTAATAAATGGGGAAATTAATAGTACTTTAATGTTTTGCCACATTTCTGAGAACATAGGAAAATATGTATTACCATAGAATTTAAGTAGGGTCAGAAGTCAGGTTCTCAGCTCTTGTCACTTTTTCTTGTTTGGGAGTGTGACCAAATTACATATATCATTAATGTTCAAGTCAGAGAATTTTCTCATCATTAAAATACATAGCACATTAAATTTTCATAGAAGAATGCCTGTACATGTGTGCCAAAACCACACATACAGGTATTCAAAATAAGTCTCTTTGTAATAGCAAAACACAGGAACAAATCCAAATGTCCATCAATAAAAGAATGGATAAATAAATTGTGGAATATTTGTCAAAATTCCACAGCAGCAATAAGGATAATTCTTAAAAAATTAATGTTGAATCTTTCAAAAGTAGATATATGTATTTATATCATATATACTTATATATATGACCTTTCCATATATCAAGAAACATACAAACATACACAACATGTTGTCTAGAATTATATACGCATGTGGTAGCACTGTTTAACAATAAAAATAGAGAATGATGCAAAACCCACAGTTGGGAGGGATGCAGGCCTGGTTTGGGAGAAGGGTTTAAAGAAAGATGCAGTAGTTGAAGTAGCAATCTAGGTCTTTCTCCACCCTTCCCCCCAGCCTTTTGTCTATTTTCCTTAACAGCTTTAATGAGCTATAATTCAGTTACCTCACAATTCACCCATTTAGAGTGATTCAAGGATACCTACCTACAACCATCACTCCATCCAATTTTACATTTTTATCAGCTCACAAAGAAACTATGTATCCTTTAACTATCTCTGCCAACCCCAACCTCAACCCCAACCCCTGACCCTAAGGATCTATTCTGTCTCTATAATTTCTCTGTTCTGCACATTTTTATATAACTGGATCATACAATATGTTTGACTAGATTCTTTCACTTAGCTTGTTTTCAAGGTTCATACATATTGTAGCATGTATGTAGATATTCTTTCCTTGCTGAATAATACTTCACTGTATGGATATATAACATTTTATTTACCCACTCAATTGTTGATACATATTTAGATTGCTTCCACTTTTGCTTATTTTAAATGGGGCAGGTATAAGTATTTGTGCCTAGGTTTTGGTGTGGATAGAACTTTTGTTTCTCTTGGGTTATATGCACATGGAGTGGAATTGCTGTTATGTGTAGTAACTATGTTTAACTTTTGAGAAACTGCCAAACTTTCCAAATTGGCTAGACTTATATATTACAACCAGCAATGTATAAAAATTACAATTACCCCATGTATCCATTAACACATTATCATCTGATGTTTTGACTCCAACTATCCCAAAAGATGTGAAGTGGTATCTCATTGTAGTTTTTGATTTGCTGTACTCTGATGAAAAATGATGTAGGACATTTTCTCACATGCTTATTGGTCATTTTTCTACTTGGAAAAATGTCTATGATTGGGTTATTTATCTATTTATTATTGAAGTGTACATGGTCTTTACATATTTTGAACTAAGTCCCTCTCAGGATAATGAGAGGTTATGGTTATCTTTTCACAATTACCTAGTCCTTAAGCCCTAGTTTCTAAAGATGTGATGTGGTTACCAATAATCATTTGAATATAACATGTATAGCTTACACAAAGTTAGCATGTTATTGCTATCTATGAAATATTTAATAATTAATGAATAAAAATACAATTCATGCATAAAGATGTCTGTTAGGAACTATTTCAAAGAGGTCCTCTTCAAACTCTATCATCTGGTAAGTGCCGTTAGCAGACTATCAACAGGACATATCTGCTTCCTTTCCCTGTGTGTGTCTCCAAAATAAAAATGATTTCTACATTTTTTAATGCCTAGGAAAATAAAAGAGCAATATTTCGTTACTGTGAAAAAATGATAGGAACTTATAATTTCAGGATGCATAAATAAAGTGAAACAGCCTCACCATTTTTAATGACTGCTTTCAAGCTACAATGGCAGTTGAGTAGCTGCCATTATTACTGAGTTCTCTACTCAAAAAAATCTGTGAGCCTTACACTGACAACCAACTAAATTACTTCTCTTTTGAAGGAGGAATAGCAAAAGACCTATATTGCCTACTAGCCAACACCATTTTAATAATGATTTACACGACTGCTCATACTCAACATCTTTTCCTCTTTACCTTTACTAAGTATAATTTCTTTTTTCAGATTTGGGGATTCATAGGATAGTTTTTCCTTTCAAAATATGCAGTATCTTGAAGAAGTCATGTGCCAGGCACTCTTAGTTATATAATCTATTAACTAATTAATAGGTAGCTACTGATTTTCTTAACAAAATTATTTCCTGTCCATTATGTGCTGTGAATCAAAAATTGTTTGCTGCTGTAGGAAATACAAAAAAAATCACGTCCTTGTCCTCAAGAGGCTTGCAGTCTCATCAGACTTTTAATTTTAAGAACTATAGCAAAGATCACTCCACTGTTGTAATCTTAAATTGAGTTTACACATTTTAACCAAGATTATGACACACTTCTTAAAAAGAATTCTGTACAAGCAGTAAAGAAATACCCTGGAAACAATTATGGCGTATAAACTCTAGAGGCTCTGCAGTCCAGAGAGAACATACAAGCAAAGGTCCTCGAGTCTTTTTTGCTAAGTCTTCGTTTCCACTTGGACTCTATGCACCTAGTCACTCAATATTCTAAACGCAATCCCTCACACTTTCATTAAATGCATCCTTTCAAGTACCACCCAAACTTGCAGTTCACTGTAATGCCAAAAGCCCGCCCC
>PVHY01004547.1:0-16221 GCA_004024945.1 Uropsilus gracilis
CCTGTTTATTACATCTACTAGTCTATTTAAAGAGAGTGACTAGTTTGCAGCTAGTCAAACAAAGGGAAGAAATGGTTTAGGCAAAATTAGATTAGGTAAAACACTAGTTTCTGTGGGATACTTGGGGGCAGGGGATTCACTCATTAACTTGCTGTTATATCCTAAAGAATGTTCTTAGGGTAAATTTTGGAGGAACGAAGACACTGCTGCCCACTGGTAGTCAATCACGCATTCCATCTTCAGTGTTCTGAAGACAGGTAAGATGGTGAGATGAAGTTTTCTTCATCACAGCATGTGTCCTGACAGGTTACTGGCCATTCTTGACAGATACTGACTCCTGAGTTTTGAGTACATCCTTCCTTTCTGGCATTACAGGATGCTCTGGGCTCATCTTGTGCATTTCTTGCTGTTTTCCCACCTTGGTTTCTTTTATTAGAGAATGGTATTAAAAACAAAGATCTAAGCCCTAAGTGTGCTACTTGCTACTGAAGCATGGTTGCTTCTTTGGCTTTTGCAGAGTAATGAAATATCCAAGAATGTATTAATCCATGGATAGACATGTATCTATACACATTTCTATGTGTAACTATCTGTGTCCATATAAAGCTACACGTGGGTTTATATTGGTTTCCAATGTTAATCTATTACTACACAGATCTTTCTAACTGCTCCCCTTGTCTGTAAATTCCCATTCCAATAATGAAAAATCTGGCTCCATCCACCCCCCATCCATTTACTTAATTGTTTCATTGCTGTATGCATGCACAACGGTATTGGTATTGATAACACATAAGCCTTGGAATTGATAACACATAAGCCTGGGGGAAATAACTTTATGCACTAAAATGCTCACATTTACCTTCAGTTTTACAGACTCCTTCCATTTCTAAAGTTACTTATGTCAGCACATCTTCCATCTCCCATTCCCTTCAGCAAGGTGATTTCATCCCTAGATAATACAGATTGGTCGTGTAGATTGATCACATTCTACATTCCATCCTGAGATTCTACTGGCCACTTAAATGATTTCTTGAATTTGCAGCACTCTTTATGCTGAAGTTCAATAGACTTTGACAAATATATATTGCCATGAAGCTGCAATTGCAGTAACACATGAAACTTTCACTGCTCTGAAAAAATTCAGTGCTTAATCACTTAACTGTTTTCCTTTTTCCCTAAAGTGGTGACTGACTGAACTTCTTTTGTTTCTATAGTTTCCCCAGTGTACCATGTTATGAGACAGCTTAGTCAGATGGACACCTTACATTTACATATGTCCATGTAAGATCATTCCAGGTCTTTCTGTGGCTTGATACCTCAATGCTTATTATCACTGAATCATATTCCATATTATAGATGCACAACATTCTGCTTTTTTTCATTCACTGATTGGAGGACATCTTGGTTGTATATATTTTTGATGATTATGAATAAAGTTGTATAAATCTATCCCTATGCTATTTATTCATAGACAAACATTCATAAATAAATATAATGCAATAAATCTACATGCAAATTTTTGAGCATGCTTGATTTGAGAGGATGAAAATGGTACATGATCTCTATGGTCTTCCTCCCCAAAAGCCATAACCCCAGACTCATCATGAGAAAAGCATCAGATAAATCCCAGATGACAAACATTCTCCAATATACCTGACTCCTCGAAACTGCCAAGGTCTTAAAAAACTAGAAAAGTCTGAGAAACTGTCATAGTCAAGAGAAGCCTGACAAGACATGACAAGTAAATGCAATGTCATATCCTTGAGGAGATCCTGGAAGAGCAAAAGAATGTTAGATTAAAACCTAAGAGAGTTTGAATAAAGTGCAGACCTCAGCTAGAAACCGTGTGTCCATTCTGATCCAAGGTCGCGTATTCATGTTAATAGAGAAACCTGAGCACTGGGTGTAAGAAAACTGCACTATCTTCTCAGTTGTTCTGTAAATTTTAAAAATGTTACTCTCAGATAGTTTATTTTTTTAAAATTTAGTCTCTCATACTTTTTCCCCACCATGGTATGTCTTGGCATCTGATCACAGGCCTCTAATCATGCAGTTTAAAACTGGTGAATTGGGGTCCCTTTTGCTTACACAGGCTTTCAGGGTCCCGCTTTCTGCCCTTCCTGCCTGGCCTCCTTTCAACTGTGACTGCACCGGCCTGGTTCTCTGCTGTGCTCTCTTTCCTGGTCTGATCCAGGAGTCCACACCCACCCTCTGTTCTGAGGCCACCTGGATATGCCCCATTGCCAGACAGTCACCTTTTCACTTAGTGTTACCTGGAGACTACAGGAGACTCAGGATGCTACCTGCTCCCACACACCACACCTTGAGCTAGACAGGAGGCAGTATCATAGAGTAGATGTCCTGCCTAAGGGGCTTGCACATACCTGTGGAAGGTGAGGCAGAATCCCTGCGCCTCAGGGTGCTGAGAAATATGCTGGGGGAAAAAAAACCTTCCTTCTTGTCCTCCTAGCTCCTATTCATTTGTCCTTCTTCCTCCAACCTTTGACCAGAAAACAGAGAGAAGCTTCCTTCATCGTTCCTGTGTCACAGGCTCTGTCTTCTGGTTCCAGCTTCACCATTAAGTCTGCAAGGGGACAGAGGTCTCTTCCTCACACTTGGAGAAGATATTAAAGGTCTGAATCTTCCCTGTTAAACTTTACTTTTGTGAGTTTGCCCTCGAAACTAGCATAGCCCTAAGTGAGCAAATACCGGTTATTATGTCTTCGAGTGAGATGCTCATTTACTTCCTAACTTGGGTTCAACCTTGTACCAGCCTGCACCAGTGGGATATTTGCTAAAATATTACTCTTATTAGCCAATGCCCGGATGTATTGAGTTCTAAGGATAGTTTCTGCAGGAGAGGAAGTCAGAGGGCGATGGACTCTGTCCTGGGAGGTAAGCTTTCCAAAAGAGGGAAAGAGATTTGACTGGGGAGGCATGAAAAAAGAAGCACCAGAGCTGAACAATTCTTCTATGCAGGGCAATGAGGCTAAGAAAGCACCAGTCAGGGTCCTGGGGGCCTCTCTCCATGGGAGACCTGTGGATAGAACTCAATGGACCATAAATTTGAATGGAAAAGAACATACCTCTCTTTTTTATTATCCTCTATGTGAAATCTAGAATTTTCTTCAACTATGAACACAATTCACAGACAAATGAAATTAGCCGTACTGTGACTTCGCCACTAATATTCTTTCATCAGTTATTGCAATTATTTCCAATGCTGTTTACCTTTACCACTACAAAGCTTCAAACTTGATATTATCATACCCACTGCTACATCTTATTATTTAATGCATGAACAAAAAAAATGCCTTATTATATCACATGCTTTGTTTCATATGTTGATACGATTTCCCTTATTATCTCAATTCTCTGTTCATGAATTTAGAAACATATTTCATAGGTTTCTGTAGACTGCCAAAGGGACCCATGCATCGAAAGGCCCCTTAAACTAGTTTCACTCAAACAAGATTTCTTTGTACATTGTAATATTTTCCTACAATGAAATTTCCCAGATATTCTCAAGCCTTCGGTAAAATCTGATTTACAGCCATCTGCCGTGTGTTAGTGTGGGTGTGGGAATTGAGAGAGTCCAGCAAAGGAAATCAAGTGCCCCTCCAGCAACCGCCCCAGCCTCAAGAGAGCAGTGACATGGTCATTGCTGCCCACAGAGTGAAAATGTGGCCCGGGGCCCCAGGTGCGGCCCCACAGTGTAGCCACAGGGGACAGGGACACGCTGAGCCCGTAGATGGCAGCAGGGAACAAGAATCAGCAGCAGGGTGGAATGACTCAGAAACAGGACCGAGACCCATCTGTTCCCCCAAATACAAAATGCAAAGGTGACCCAGAAAAGGAATGAGGCAGACACTGGACTAGTGGCAGCACCGTGGAATAGGTTACTGCTTTCCCTTAAATTAGTTTCATCAAAGATCTATGTGAGCAGGTTCCAATTATTAAACGCTCGAAGCAACCCCCTGGAGTTACGGCATGCACCAACTGAATAATGAAATGCTTGCCTGGGCCACTATCTCCTGAATGTGCTCTGTTATCACTTTTCCAGAACATCTATTCCAGGTACTGTCTCTGTCTATGACTCAGGTCCCTGTGGCTGTATGTACCCAGCAGCATCCCTGTCTTTCCTTCTGGAGTCTGGCTCATACCAGCTTAGGACAACTTTGAGAGATGCACACTTTTCTAACAAAACAATGTCCTGAATCGTCTCAGAATTCTTAGATCAGTGGGACAGTCCCTCATTGATACTCTCTAGCATCCTAATCTTCCATGCCACCCGGAAGGACACCAGAAGGAGCTGAAGGTAGCCGGGCATGGTGGTGCTCACCCGTAATCCCAGCTCCCTGGGAGGCTGAGGCTAGGGATCATTTGAGACCGCGGGTTGGAGACAACCCTGGGCAACATAGTGAGACCTAGTCTCTAAAAATAAAAGAAGGAATTGATGGAGATGCATCATGGGAACAGGTGGCAGAAAGATCCAGTTTTTTCATGAAGGAAAAGTCTGATATTTTCATAATGTGGCTCCCAGATTCTTCAAACCACCTTCCACTGATAAATGCTGTTAATGCCTTTTCTCCCTGAGTCTAGGAGGATTTCCACTGTGTTGGCCACTAAAACATGCCAGAAGTGAAGTTTACAAGGGAAGTCACTTGAGAAGAACCAACTAGGACCCAGCTGCTCCCTAACTGTTCATCTTAGAACCCAGATGCCACATTGTCAGAAGCACAAGCCACATAAAAAGTCACACATAGAAGCTCCCAGCTAAGTTGGTCCTTCCACCACCCCAGTCCGGACACGAAGCAACCACCAAATTCCAACCCCACCAAATTCCAACTCCAGTCTTTCTGGTGATGTCACCAGCCATGGCCAAGCAGAGGTAAGTCAATCCGGCAGAGTGCCTGGCCTGAGGCTACATGAGCAGAAAGAGAAGGTGTTTGTTGCTTTATGCCAGTGTGTTTGCGGGCCACTTATAACAAACCAATAGTAATTCACTAAGAAGAGACAAGAATTCAAGAAGAAAGACGGCCTTGCAGTGACCACATGTGGAGCCTGGAAGAGAGCTGCACTGGTCTCTAGCAGGAGTGTCTGGGGAGGGTCTCCTGGCAGGACAGGATAAAGACTCACCATGTCTTCAAATCCCTCTGGACTCTGCAACAGGCACAATTGGCTTGAACCTGAGGCAAATAGCTGCTTTCTATAGTCTCTGCTAGATGATTAGGGCGCAGATCCGCTGTCTCCCCCTCCCCCTGCCCCACTTTCTCAATAGGAGCAAAATGCTCAAATTAAAATTTGATATAAACACCAGGAGTGTGCTAGATGAATATGGTCTGTCCCAATGATTCTAAAATTTTCCATAAAAGGGCTTCTGATGATAGGAAATTATGGAGTCATAACCAGAAACAGCACCCTGCAAGGAAAAAAAAAAGGCTGACATTTTTGTTTTAAGACATAACATTGTGCACTACAACATATCAAGTTTTGCTTTAATACATAGCTGTCTCACTCTACCTGCTATGGGTGAAATGGACATCACATGCTTATCCTTTAATGCCAGACATACTCTGGACCTTGCCAAGACCCATGCAAGTCCCAGAAGAACAAGTAAATGGCATCTTGATGCACAAGCCCTTCCAAAGCAAAGGGGCTCCCAGGAGCCAACCAAGTTACTGACCATGGCACAGTGGGAGGAATGCCATTCACATCAGTGCCAGTCACCATTTGTGGAAGGTCTTATTACTTAAAAGTCATTGTAATAACCATGGACCCAGGGTAGAAAGAGGATTTCTAAGAGATTGGGTCATGGCTTCCCAGAGGGTGAAAGAAGAATTACAATCTCCTAGCTGAGATCATTTATGATATTTTATGGGCATCTAGAATGGACCCTTTGGCTGTGCAGGTAGAAATTTTTTCTTCATGAAGAAGCTCTTGTGTTCTTGATACTATGACCCCTCACTTCCTAAGGGATACTACTCTTATTAATTATCGCCCTCAAACACTTTTCCACTGCTGTCTTCCCTCCACTCCAACATCCCCTGTCCTTGGAAGCCCTTTCCTTAGGTAAATTGATACAATAATTCTGTAGAGCAAAGAGAAAAGTGTACGTGCTTTCTGACAAATCCAACAAAGGGAAAAGTGTGCATGCTTTCTGACCCAGAAATTTCACTTCTAGAAAGTTTATATTTGGATATACTTGCACAATTTCATAAGGATAAATACATCCTATATATGGAGATATACACACACACACTTATATATTGCAGCCCTACTTGTGTGAGCAAAATCAGAACCTAAACTGTCAGCAATAGGTGACAAGTTAAATAAATCACAGCACAACAGAGAAGGATGTTGGTCATAACTTTTAAGTGAAAAGAACTTGAGGAGCAGTCTGATCACATGAATAACAACAAACTAGGTCTATTTGGATGGGTGGATGTTGATCTAGTTCATGCAGATTGCACAACTTCTGTTTATCATTTTATGTAGACTCCACATAGTCTTCTTGTTTTATAAGAAAACTGCATCTCTGTCGTTGTGTGTGTGTGCCTGTGTGCATATGTGTATGTACATATGTGTGCAGCCCTTGACACATTCCTAGGCATGCCCTGTGCAGGAATTTATCATCACATGTAGACTTCATGGTATTAATCCTTCTTTTCCAAGAGCCTATAAATGTCACAAGGAAGGAAGCCAGTCATTGCTTTATTGTCAACACCCAGTATAGATTCTAGAGTACTGTGAATGGTGTTTGTGTGAATACAGGTGTGAGCACTCACTGGGCCAGAGCACCTCAGTTACTCATCAATCACTTAACACTCACACTGATGTGAGCACTAGGTGGGTTCAGGGAGAAGCCATGAACACTTAGGAGTTGGTCCTTAGGCTTTCCTACAAGCTTGTGTGCACACACACTAGAAGGGGTCTTCTTTTCTCTTTTAATACTGGGATTCCCCATAAGACTTGTTTCAGGAATATTTTGTGAGCAAAATACCACCTTCACCACTGAGGTCCGCACCTTCCTTTACAAACTGAAAATGAGCCCAAAGTCACCCTATGAGCAGTGGCTGTGCCCTCTGATGCCTCCTGTCGTGGGGAACACATCCTCTTCAGATGCAGGCCCAGAGCCACTGCTCAGTGACAGGGCACCCTGGTCCAACTGTGAGTGCTGCCGAGGCCCAGCAGAGCCAGGCTGGGGGTGAGGGAGGGGCAGCAGCCATAGTGGAGTCATGGGCTACCCTGGTCACCTGTTAGGGACAGGCAGGGTGGCACAGGGAGAGGGGAGGATGTGCAGGCCAGGGGGGTTCTGGTTGATGTGAGGCCAGTTTAATAGCTAAGGCATAAAGGGTGAGATCCTTCTGCCTCTCGTGAACAAGACCTGAAATCACGAAGAGTTTGTGGGTCCTGTTTATGTAGACTCTTTATAAAGCTATTCAGAACAGGGGTGGGAGGGAAAATAGGGAGAGAAAAATTCCCTTTGAATTTCCATTGCTTTCAGAGTCAGCAATTTAATGAGTCATACATTTGAAATTCTTGCTTTGTCTACCCGTTTTCAATTCAAAATACTAAAAAACACTTTGTTTGGAACATGGGCTATTTTTGGCTCATATATCAATAGTGCACATCCATTTCTCCCCATATTAAAAAAGCTTTCTTCGGATTGGGTTGGAGCAGCCCCATAGTAGTAAGGTTGCTTCCTTGCTGTAACTTGTTGACCCACTGAGGCATCTCTCTGTTCCCTGGGAACTCTCTCCTTCATAGTCTCCTGGACCTACTGATCATCGATGTATCAACTCCAAGTCAGAGAACCAAAGATCCTGAGACCCAATAATCTGGACAAAATGGGAAAATTAGCTCTCAGGCCACCAGTCAATACCTCAGCAGGCCACAGGCAAGATGGGTGTTTACTGCTGTGTGAGGGAAAGGCAGAGAAGAGAAGGTCTCCATCTACAGGTCATTTCCTCCAGATGCATCAAGAAAAAAGCTGACTGGCACTTGGCAAAGACATAGGAACAGACAATCTGGGGGATTCTGCAAATCTCTAGGTAGACATACAGGAGGAGAACTGGAAGCAAAGCTGGAGATGGGGGAGAGGTGGTATCCTCTCTCTCCAGTTCCTGGCCCCTGCATAAGAGCTCTCATCATACTCCACTACTTTGCCCCTCCCAGCTTCATCTATCCTGTTGCTGCTTTTGTTAAACCATCAGAGGGAGTTCACTCCTCTGGTCTTCATGAGAACTACATTCTTTTAGCGTCTCCAACTTAGAGCATTAATAACAACCACCTTACCAGCATTTAATGGGTAGCCAGCCTTCAAAGATGGGATGCAAGACCAATATCTAAGGAACTGCGGTGAAGAAGTGCACTTTCTCTGCCTCTTTCATCATGTATTTTCAGTTGGAGGGGGGGAAGAGGTCACCATGTTCACACCCTGTTCCCCTCCTCATCTGACATTGTTGCTTTGACCAGGACTAGGCAGCAATGATACAGAATTAAGACCACACTGATTCCCAATTGAGGCTGGCAGCCAAATTGGCAGCTCTCTGACAGAAATCATCATCATGGGGTCAGAAAAAGCAGAGCGCTATGGACAGGCTGAGAGAACCAGCTTTCTCGGGGTTTCTACATCCCTCTAGGTGCTCATCCCACCATGAGGGTGCTCATCCCACCAACCCTGAGGCCTTAGAGTCTATGAGACACTGCCCTTGGCCCCCGCCTAACAAGTCTCTGTTCTGGTAGGAGAGCTCTACTTGGTTTCTGTTACTGCTGACCAACATGGCAGGTGTGAACATGCTTCAGGGCTGGTGGATGGAACAGGAGGTAATTCCTCCTTCCTACTTTGTCATTTTGCCCACCTCAGTCACTGCCCAAATACTTTAGTGTCATAGGAGGCCCCTGACATCCTGGAGGCCAGTTCCAGTATCCTGGCTGTGCTCTGTCTGAAGGAAGTGCTCCACCAAGGAGCTGAAGGGCAGGGAGGCAATGTGTTCTGAGAGTCCCACTGCCAGAAGCAGATGTGAAAGCATCTTTGTTCCTGGCACCTGGCACCTGGGTGCTGAGACCTCAGCAGTGGAACTCTGTTCCTACAGCCCCATTCAATTCCCTCTTTTAGCTCTCTGTACAGAGATCTTTGTGAATTGTATGGATGTGCCTCCAAGCCCCAGCCACCACCAAGGCAGGAGGAAGCAGAAGTGTCATGTATGTCTGTGTCTGGGCGCAGGTCGAGTATTGATGGGGACAAGTCCACACAGCCCTCGAGAGCCTCGGCTCTGGGATCCAGTAGGAGCTACTGTTCATCCCAAGGGAGAAACTGAAATCTTGGGAGAAACTGATTCATTCCACTTGGATTACTGCTGCCTCCAGAGACAGGTGAAATTTAACTGCCTAATTTATGAGCATAGCAGTTCTGATCCCCAAATTCTAAATCCAAAAATCACAGGAACAAGTGGTGAAATATGTTTTAATGTGGCCTTTCTGACTCCCACAGAGTCCTTCCCTGTGACCACATGATATCATCGTATCGAAGACAAACAACTGTTTGCCTCTGTGACAGCTACCATGTTTGTCATTTGCCACAATTTCCCCAACACATGAAAAAGTGTTCCTTTGGGAAGGCCCAAGTCCTTCCCTCCTTCCTTCAGGATACCACTTTCCCAGGACTAGGGCCCAGGATTCTACTACTTATCCCATCTGGGGAAAGACCATCCAGAAACGTCACTCTTGAATTGAGTTCCATCTCCTACTACAGCTCCTCTCCTGCAAGAGGGACGCATGGAGCTCCATGCCATCCTTTGAAGTCTCCCAGGCCTGCCCTTCGACAAACATCATTTACAGCTTCACATTTCCCACTTCAAGACCTCGCCTCATTTCACTGAGAAGGATACACCCTGCAGGTCAGCACGCCCTCGGCCACTGGTCTCATCCACTCCCACCTTTAACTCCCCCCAAAATGAGTTGTGTTGAATAATGTTCTGGATCGAGTCTTAGAGCATCCTGTGCTAGTCCCTGCAGTCCAACCACCAGCTCCTGGTAGAAACCACTGAAAATCAGGAGCTATAGCTGCCAGAAGCACTTTGACTTCCTTTAACCCTGCCATCCTGATCCTAACCACATAATTCCCATCATCAACACTTTGAACCACCCCTGGATGGCAGTGGCAGAGAGAGTTGGAGACCCCATCACCACAGCCTGAGGGAAACCATTATAGACATATCCATTTATAAGACTCACCACAGCCCAACTGCTTGGTGACAGCATCACACAGATCAAAATGTCCTTCTATACAAAACCACCCAGAGTTGAGAGTTTTCTCGAATTTTTACAGCCATGGATGTCTCCAAGGAAAAGAAAGAGAGCAGGATCAAAACTTAGGGAAACCTGGGGCTTGGAAATGTGTAACACCCCTCCCTCTGCATCCAGAGGTAGGAGAGGCAGTGGTTAGGAATATAGGCTTTGGATTGAGGGAAACAGATAAGAATCCAGGGTTTACCTGTGTGATCTGCAGAAAGTTACTTAAAATTTCTTACTTTTCCCTTGGAAAGCTAGGGTTAATAACATCCCTATGGAGTGATTGGGAAGATTAATTGAAATAATCTATGCAATTCTCCAGCTTGTAAGTGACCACATTATGAGCTCTTTAAGTGTTATCTACTGCTCTTTTTCCTAACAATACGTATGGCCTCCTGCCCCCTGAAATCAGTCGCTGATAGAGTCAGCTTTCAAATCCAACCCTTCATCCTGTTCACACATCTCAAACATCATCAGTGGACATCTATCAGGCTCAAGACAGCCACTAAAAAGTCTGTGCCCCTCCTAGACAGGCATCCTCTCAGGTCCCCTCCCAGATATCCTGCATGTAGGTTCTTCCCCCACACACACTTGACACTCCGCAGCAAAGCTCCTGGTCCTGCACCACCCCCTACCTGAGGGCTGAAAACAACCAACTGCTGAGAAAACACGAGAAAGCTTGTTTCTCCAAGGGGTTTGGGGGAAGAAGACTTGCCAAGTGGGGAAGTCGGGGGCCTGGCTCCTCGGTGGCTCCTCTCCCCCTTGGAGGGCTCCTCTGTCCCCCTTTTCCTCATTCTCAGGCTTCCCCTCTCCAGGTTGCTCGGGCAGCCGCATCAGGGGTCCAGGACGATGTTCTCAGAGAGATGTGTGAGCACATCAAGGGAACGTCAGCCGAGACTGAGATTCTGCAAGGAGTTGACAGAAACTTACTGCCTGCACAGTGCCGGTTGGTTATTTACTCAAAGTCAGTTGCCTAAATAATTCACACCCTCCCTTCTGTGTGGAAACAGGACAATGGTAGAAACACAATCCTGGCACAAGAAATATAATTACAGTTGTGACAGATGATTAGTTATTAATAAGGCCTCAATGTCACCAGAGGGTATTACACCACAAACCAATAATGTGCCTTTGGAATCAACCTTAATATTTACAGGTACTTTTCCATTCACACTCCCCTGGGCTTTACTGTAGTATAAGCAATACAGGGAGAGCTACAGCAGCCAATGTGATTGCAACTTGCAAGAAAGCCCAGCACTTTGCCAGCATAATTTGTTTCCTTAGCATTGACATCAACAAAGCCACAGAAGCAAAGTGGGGAGCAGCGTTAGAAATAGCCACCTCATGGAGAGGACTCTTGCCAATCTGCTGAAGCTTGTCACACTGCTTATGATGCCAGGACAATGTCAGCCCAGCTTCCTCAGACAAAGCAAACCGATCCTTAGACCAGCTCTGGGCCACACTTGCTTCCCATTTGCACGGAGCCTCTAGGTCACTTGGTGGGGTCATCAAGTGGTGGTCTCCTCTCTCTCCCCCTCCCAGACTGGTTAACCCCTACGTGTTCTTACACAACTCTCAGGAACCATGCTTGACATTCTGGTGAGGTAAGGCCCCCTCATGTGTTTCTTCTACTGTTGCCTATGGTCTCTGTTCCTCTTTGCCACCCCCATGTCACACAGAGAGTGGCATCAGGCAGAGACCATGTAACCTGGGCCCAGGCAGGGACAATCTTTAAATAATTGGTGTTCAATAAACATATATTAAAGAACATTTCATCAATAATAGCTCTCTCAGGTTCCAAATTAAAGTTTTTAAAAAATAGATAAAGAAGCTCAAGAGATGTGAAGGCAAAGAGTTAAACTATAAACTCTTGGAGCAGAAGGATGAGCCCTGCTTGCCTTAGAGATGCCCTTGCCGGAGACACCCCCACTCCACAAGGGTTTCGCCTCCCAGTAGTAGGTGGAGTTCTCCATGGTCCTCTTCTCAGCCTGAATATGCTTCCCTGTAAGAAGGCTCCCTGCTCTATGTCTAGAAACCTGATTCTGCCCAGGGGTGCAGTATCAGACCAGGGAGTGTTCACCTGGGAAACTGAGGAAATGACTGTGGGGAGTGTGGAACCTTGGCGAGATGTGTGAATGTCATCATCATTGTCAGTGATGGTGGCGAATCTGTTCACACAGTACTCGCTGAGTATCAGTCCCAGCCCAGATAAAGGGGACAGGCCTGGCCTAAGTGCAAAGCACTAACTGTATAGGTGACAGATGCACTAGCTCACAGGAGGATGTGTAACTTCCAGCTTGTCCAGAAATCCCCATAACTTAGGTGAGGACTGGCTAAATGGGGTCTGGGTGTGCCTGCTTTATGACTTCTGACTCTCTGAGGCCTGTGGCATGGGCTTCGGCCTTTTCCTCAGAAAAGCTCTACCACCTGTGATTTGACTGGAATCTCCCAAGAGTTGGGAACACAGGGACACCAGAGAGAAAGCATCTCAATGCTGGAAACCTTGTTTTGACAAGCAATACAGGTATACAGCAAAATCATGCGAAGTACTTGTCTTCATACACATACATACACACACACACCATACACACCAGCTCTATATCCACACACACACACACCAGCACTGCACATGTACTCAGCAGCGCTACACACACAAATACATACACCCTTGTAATCTATGCAGATACACAGAGATCAGCTTTGCTCACATAATACACGCATACTAGCACTGTACACACATGCTCACAGACCTGTCTTCAAACCTGACACATATGGTCTCAGACCCATGTTCAACCCCTATTTTGTGGACTTACCCACAGCCACATAGCTGCACACACAGCCCCCATCAGCACAAGCAGCCATACATGCTCTCCTTCACAAACACACACACACACATATACGCACAGCCTCTACATTAACACACACTATGGCATCTACCTACTCACTCAAGTTGCACCCACACACATATACTCTTAATCTTCTCTTGTTACCATTTTAAGTTAAAAAGGAGACACACTTCCTTTATCATTACAGTATATATGCAAGAAAAAGTGATATTTTATTTTCGGCTTTCAGTTGCCATGACAGTCTAATCACCATGAGTAGTGATTGGTAGCAACTCTAGATTTCAAAAGAGAGTAATTAGCTCCCTACGTACAAGAACTTCCCAGGGCATTGAGCCCCTCCATCATCAGTCCCCTCCAGGCAAAGTGGACGACAGGGCAGGGTCACCCCAATGCTGGTCTGGCTGCCAACATGGCGATGGAACTGGCCAAGATTTCCAAGCTGGTGGTTATAAGGACTTTAGAACCCAATCCATTTAATTACTTGGAACTTGCTCAGAGCTCAACAGGAGCACAGACTGGAGGTGGCAGCTCCCCGTAGGGAACAATTGCTCCTGCTGCTCAACTGGCCTCCAGTGCCCTTTACTGCAGCATTCATGATGTGCCAGAGAAAGCAGAAGCCAGGAAACTGGACCCAACAGCCAAAAAGGGAGTTGGTTGCTCCAGTCAGAAGCCATCTCACCAGAATGCTTCTGCAGGTCATAGCTGGCCTGGTAAACAATGAGGCACACCAGGCTGCCCTCCACACGATGGGACTGGCCACTCTCAGCCAACTGGGGAGGCCCTGTAAGTTGTATCTATGAAGATGATGGTTTTGCATCTCCCCATTCCATTGGGAGCTTCTCAAAGACAGGAGGTGTGGTGTATGCATCTCGAAGTTCCCAGTGGCCTTCTGCACCTTGAGTCCCTCAATTACTTACTGAAATGGCTATTGGCCCCCAAATGAGCTGGTTACCTCATTTCCTGATGATATGCCCAAGGGCAATTAATTTCCAAAATTTCTTCTTCAGTTCCATTTGCCAGTGATCATAGTATCATCCTCTGAAAGACTGGCCAGCAAGTGGATTTTGAGCCCAAATCTAAAAGTTAGAGCTTTAGGCTAATTTCTGAGCCCACAATAGTGTCTTCATCAGTTTTTTACTTCAACAGATGATCTACCTACTTCCTTCAGCACCTAAAATGTCCCCTGAGCTGGCACTCAGTGTGAGATACTTTGGGTCACCCCAAAAGGGATGCTGCCTCAGTTCTGCCCTCAAGGTGCTCCATCACTTTTGCCAACCCATAATATGCAGAGATTGCAGTGGCGACATGGTTAAAAATCATGTTAAGTGTATCAGACCATGCAGTTCAAATCCTGACCTTACCACTTAAGGACTATGTGAAACTGGGCAAGTAATTAACCTCTCTGTGCCTCAGTAATATCCTCATCTGCAAAATGGGCCTCATTTGCACCTGTAATTTTGCAAAAATAAATTGCAATAATATCCTAAATTTTAGGTTTATTGTAAAGTGTTGGGCACAGAGTAAGAAAACATGCATATGCTAGGTACATCATTCTTTCGTTCCTTCTGCACCTAACAGGTGGTGACTGAGTACCCACTCTGCATACCTGGGTGTTGACTGCACTTCTAGTAGTGGGGTTGGGGAGGGAGATACAGAGTGAATCCACCACAGAGTTCAAAATCAAGGTGGGGACACAGATACAAATACACAAACAAGAGAAAGAGGCTGTTCCTGCTCCTTTTGTTCTAAGTGTGTCCTGAAGGTATTAAATATGTTCTTTAATGGATCCTGTTGTCTGTCACTGAGTAAAGGAGACATATGGATTCAGTCTGGTGAACTGGTCAATCTCATCATTCCAGCATCTGTGGCTGTCAGTATGCTGTCAGGTGCACAGGTCACAGGCTAGCTCAGTTCTTTATGGATGTTGGTTGCTTTTGGAGTGTCTAAAATTATCATCACCGTGGAAGCAAGAGATGGCTGGAAATCTAATGTTTATAAATGGAGTGTGCAAGCCTGCATTGTTTATTGACATAAATTATTCATAAATCTGGGTTTGATGAGTTTATTTTGTTCTTGGAGCCCCAAGGAACAGTACTTCCCAGACTGATGCTCTAAGATCCAATTCAAATTTTCACCAAGAAATCTCCTTCCATTTCAACCACATTAGACCATTAGACTTCAACTTAGAGTCTTTTGTGTCTTGTGGCCCCCACTGGATTTTATGAGTGCTGAGCCATGTTATAGTCAGAATTTTTTGTAGTAATACTTGCAATACTCAATAAGGATATTGCATGTGAGTCTTTTCCCATCAAATTTGGGAAAAGTAAGTAGAACTTACTTTTGTTACAACTGATTGTTATTCTCATGTTTTTATTCATGAAGATTTTTAATTTATTAGTTTTCTTAAACATATTTCAAGCTATAGTTATCATGCTGAACATTAGGTCTCCAAAACATAGTGAAAAGCTTGTCTCCTATGACAAGCATCTCTTCTCTCCCCCTACTTTTTAGTCCCCTAGTAAGCATAATTTACTTTGTCACAATGAGTTTTTTTCCCGCCATATTTAAGTGAGATGATGCAATATTCTTCATTCTGTGTCTGTCTTATTTTACTTAGTATAATGTCCGCTAGTTTCACTCATTTTGTTCTGCATGGTAGAATTTCCTTCTTATGACAGATGATTCTATTATATGTATACACCATACTTTCTTTATCCATCCATCTGCTAGACACTTAGGTGTTTCCATATCTTGGCTGCTGTGAATGATACTACAATGAACATGAGAATGCAACTGTCTCCTCAAGATAGTGGTTATTTTCTTTAGACATATAGCCAGAATAGGAACTCCTGAATCTTATTGTTATCCTATTTTTCAATTTAATGGCTGCCCCAAACTACATTCCCACTCAGAGCACACAAGCATTCCCATTAATATAATCCAGTTCAGACCTAAATGCTTACAGACATATGGTTAGAAAAAGAAGATGTAAGATATTACTGAGCTATAAAAAATGAAGAAGAGAAGAAGAAGAAGAAGGAGAAGGAGAAGGAGAAGGAGAAGGAGAAGGAGAAGGAGA
>PVHY01004547.1:16321-93046 GCA_004024945.1 Uropsilus gracilis
AGAAGGAGAAGAAGAAGAAGAAGAAGAAGAAGAAGAAGAAGAAGAAGAAGAAGAAGAAGAAGAAGAAGAAGAAGAAGAAGAAGAAGAAGAAGAAGAAGAAGAAGAAGAAGAAGAAGAAGAAGAAGAAGAAGAAGAAGAAGAAGAAGAAGAAGAAGAAGAAGAAGAAGAAGAAGAAGAAGAAGAAGAAGAAGAAGAAGAAATTCTGATTTTGGCAAAAAAAATGGGTGGAACTTAAAGGGATTATGCTAAATGAAATAAGTCAGAAAGAGAGAGACAAATACCAGATGATTTCCAGTCATATGTGAGCTATAAAGAAGCAAAGCAAGTGAACTAATATAGCACAACAAAAAGAACTCTCAGGCTCTGAGAACAAACAGAATGGAGGGGAAATGGGGTGGGAGAAATAGGTGGAAGGAGCCAATTTGATAGTGGTAAACTGTACTAGAATTTTGGTGATGGGTGTCGTGTGGTATATGTATTTATCAAGCTATGAAGCTATATTTCCTCTGAAATATATAGATATATATGAAATAGATCTATATATGTGTTTACTAGTGATAATTTATTTAATACATGTAATGTGTATGTATACACATATGTGTGTATTGCGTACATATACATATATGTATATATAATGTAATTCTGCTTTGAAGGTATCTTTTAGATAAAATGTTACATGAAAGTGGGACACACTCAGCAGTATTTGGGGGGCACAAATTGCCGAGAACAAAAAGTCAGAGCATGGTGTGGGGTTCAGCCAGGGTCGAGTCCTGCATTTACTGGAGCTGCTGAGTAGAAGTGAGAGGTGGACACAGGAGGAAGCACCCCGGACAACAGCAACGGCAGTCCAACCACAGTGCTGTGCTTGCTGACTCTAAGACACTGCTCTGCAGAGGTGATTATTTTAAATAATTTAGTTCTAAGGAGTATTTGAAGTACCTTATTGGTCTGTGGGTTTCGCACATAAAGAACTGTTCTTTGAGCTCCTGAGATGGCAAATGCTCCCTGAAATGTGACATAAAAATGAAAATTCATTTTCTTCCTATTTCTGTCTAAAACAAGTCTGATATCAGGATGATAAAATGTCTACCTAGACAAAACCAAGGTTCTAAGCCTCCGTCAGAAAACTGGGACTAATTCCTCAAAAGCACCTACACTCCCATTTCTTCCGCAAGTGCTTCTTGGGAGTCTGAATGAGCCTTCATATCCTGGCTCAGATTCACAAAAGCAAAACACCCTAAACTCTGCTTCCACAAAACGAAAACTAAGAACTATAAATGGCTCTGAGCAATCCAATTAAAATTGAAAACTACAGTAAAATATGGAACAATGAGCATTTTCTTAATATAAACACACACACATCCAGATCACCTCAAAAGCCAGCACCCAGTCACTTACTTTTAAGGAAATACCAGTCTTTATTGCTAGAATCAGGAAAAAGAAAAGGACATCCACTCTCTTGCTAATGTTACACTGTATTGCTGAGCTAACCAATGGGATTAAACAGATGATTAGAGACATTAGATTGGAGAGAAAGAAACCAAATAAAACTATCTTCCCTTGAGGATAAGATTATATATGCAGGAAATCCAAAGAAATCCATGAAAAACCTATTTTAAATAATAAGATAATTTAGTAAACTTGCAAGACATAAAATAAACATATAGAAGTTATTAAACTTCGTATATAGAAAGAATACTCAGAAGAAATCAAGTGTAAGAAAAACCTACTTACTATAGCAAAATGAACTAAGAATTTTTCATATTTCAAATGATGTCAAAAAGAAACATAAAACAATTTCTAAAAATTATTAATAAACTAGAACATAACTGCATTTCAGGCTTACGTCTTAACCATGGAGAGAAGAATTTTTTTCCAATTACTTTTAAAAAATAATATTTTCATTGTCTCTTCCAAGTGAGGCAGATCCCAAAAGAACCATGGAGAAATTACAAATAAGTTAATGTTACTAGGAATCAAGCTTTCGTATATTAGGGGAAAGAGAAATGGATGTAAAATCTCTAAGGGAAATAAAAACATTGAAATCTAATCTAAGATTACATGAATTCAGAGTTTATCTTTCGCTTCTGAAAATATGGATGGATGCTCTGGTTCTATCAGTGAAAATGTTTCAAAGTAATAAAACTCAGTAGTGATGAAGACCCCTGGCATTCAAACTGTGGTCTCTATATGCCATTTCCAGCTGGAAATGGGCAGCCCCAAGGCAGGAAATATAAAAGGCAGCCTGGAACTTCTTCTCAGGTCTGAAAGCAGGTAAGCTCTCAATGATGTCAAATGACAGAGGAATCAACTTGAAGACAAGTCCAGTCACCAGCTATGGGACATTTGTTCTTCTGAAAATTTATATATATGTAAGTGCCAAGTAATTAATTAATTGTTATTTTTTAATCAAACTCAAAGAAAGGAATCAAGCGGTTACCCTGCCTTTTCTATATAAACTGTGTTGTTAGATAACCAACAACTGTTGTCAACAAGATAGAGTTCTTTAGAGAGGATTAATAACTAACAAATAAAGAAGGAACAATAAAAAGTAGAATGTGACCATCTTGTCACCCTTAGTGAAAGAATGGATCATCAGTGGCTACTGAAATCGTTAGGTGTAAGAGTTCAGGATGGTGAACTTGATCAATTGGATGAATCCAGCTGACAGAACCTCAACCTTCACTTCAACGAAGTGGGCAACTAGATAGTAAGTGACTTCTAAGGTGAGCAACACAAAGCTCACAGTATGACCTCAATGTGTTCTTCTTATAAAGAATATGTGCCTCATCAAGTCCTCAACTATAAATACAAGGTCATAAGAGCACAGAGAAATATATTAAACTACAGAGGAGAATGGAATAAGCTAACACCAGAAGGAAGGAGGTCCCGCAGGGTGAACAAATGAATGGCATGGACAGAAACCAAGGTCATGAATTCAAAAAATACTTAAAGCACTACCAACCAGCTGTGACATGTGACTCCCTATTTGGACCCTGATCTAAATCATGCTTTTACTAAGCTACATATTCAAGACAAAAGGAAAATGTGAGGATGATATTGAGGATTTTCTTTCTTCTGTTGGGAATAATAATAGTATTTTAGTTAAATTAAATAAAAAGCATCATCATTTGCCAGTAGCAGATGAGGAATTAGTTACATGTGAAATTATATGTTATATGAGAAAAATAAGATTGGATCAATAATTATTGAAGATTGGGTTTGAATACACGTAGTTTCATTACACTAGTCTCTCTTTTTGCAAATATTTTTAATTTGCCACAAAAAAAGAAGTTTTTTAAATGGTTGAAAACAGGATCTGGTGTGTCTGGATCTTGGCTGTAAGGGAAAGGAACTACGCTGAATATAGATGGCCCATTTTGCATTCAAGTAGAGTTAAGACCCAAGGGCATGCTTACTAGGATGACCAGCTATAGAACTGGGAAGCCAGTTTTGAAAGTAGAACACAAGACATGGATCTTGTCTCATTCTATCTGGGCTGAGTAAGATGATAGAAAAAAAGTTCCTGCCACCCTGGCTGTGACCATTAGTATGACAGCTAAGCCTGTCTCTATGAACATGCTCTGGGCCTAGATGCCTCATCAACATCTGAGTGAATGGCAGAGGCTAGCAAGTCAATTATCTACTGAATGTGCAGCGGGCACTTTAAACAATCTGTGTTCATCCTCAAAATTATCTCCCTCAGAGAAGCCTATCACCATAGAGAGAATTTCCACACTTAAAGACATTCTTCTGCTCCACAGCATTGTTACATCAATTGTCTCTATGCAGGGACATATTACCATGAGTAGTAAGAAACATGGCAAATAAGCCATTACTACAATAGTAAACACATTCAAGAGAAACACAGCATTGGTGCAATGATACTAGCATAAACAGTGTCTTAGGTGAAGAAACAAGGGGACACAGGTCACCTTGTTTTGGTCTTCAAAGGCTTTGATATGCCAGCCCTGCCCAAGTACCAAAAGCAGTTGGCAGAGGCTCCCTCTCACAGACCAAGACCCAGCAGGACTGGGTATTCAGTAATCTGCCAGCCCCAGCTTCCTGGGCCCATTAGCTCTACTGAGATACCTTGAGTTCCCAACACCTCACAGAGCGGCAAGGCTCATATCTATCTTCCGCCCCAAGCACCAGGGCCTGAAGCAGCAGATCATGTCTCCACGTTGTGTTGGCACCACCATGGAATCTGGCTTCCCTTTAAACAAGCTGCCTTTGTTCTGATCCTCTCATAATCAACACCAAATTATACCGTAATTCATCCATTCCAACATTAATTATTTTCATGTTTCAGCATGTCTGAAATCAGGGTGCCTTAACAGTCACTGACATATTGATTTGGATGAAATATCTAGTAATAGTTTACAGTTTGTTTTCTCCAAGCCAGCCATACTTGCTTCTACTTTGTCTGAATTTATTCATCTAATTTTCCTAATAAACCTAGAAGACAGGCATTAATATTAATATTCTTGCCACTTCGGAGATGAAGAAACTGAGGCACAGGGCATGGAGCTGGTGAATGACAGAACTAAGAGCTTATAAGTTGTGTCTCCAAACACCACATCTCTCCTGAGCACCTCCCTGGAACGACAAAGCTTCTTCAAATAAGTTACAGGTGTGTTGGGCTACTGTTCCTAGTCCCAATCTTTCAGGGGCCACCAGAGTATCCAGGGCATCCTTCTTTACTTACTGTGTCAAACACATGTGACTTCCCAGATGCACCCTGGCTCAACCTGGCTGGCAGACTGGCACTCTACACTCTCTCAAGTGTGTCAAGAATTTGGGCATCAGGAACACTCTCTCTGCTTTTGGCTGCTCAGTATTCTGCATGAGCCTGGATGTGGTCCCCCACTGCCCTCCACATGTTCCTATCACACACTGCCCCCAGGTCACCCAGCCTCCTGCTGGAACCAGAGCTCTTGCCCAGATGACAAGAGGTATGCAGATGACTCACACATGGCTCAGGGTTCTTACAGCCTCCTGACCCACTCCTACTCCAGTCCATCTGCAACCCAGCTGGGAAGCCAAGCCCTGTGGCTTCTGTGCACAACCAGGACCAACCATTGTAGGGCAGTCAACCCACAGCCCCATCCCCCCAGCCTGCCCCA
This sequence comes from Uropsilus gracilis, assembly GCA_004024945.1. Taxonomy (NCBI): domain Eukaryota; kingdom Metazoa; phylum Chordata; class Mammalia; order Eulipotyphla; family Talpidae; genus Uropsilus; species Uropsilus gracilis. The sequence goes on from PVHY01004547.1 coordinate 21,448, forward strand.
CTGAACTTACTTTGGAAAAAACAAAGTAGAACATCAAAAATACCCCAGCTTCCAAGTCAATCCCCAGCCCTATACCCCAGGAAGTTTCCAAAACCAATCAATCATGGACTGAGTTACCAGTGTGCCCAGGTCTCCCTGCGGAATCCCACTTCCACCCCAAAAAAGCAGCTCCCAGATTATGGGATACAAAGCTCCAGACCTGGAAGGATAATGTTCGTCCATAGGCCTCCTGACCACAGCTGGTCCTGTTCCTGCAGCAACCTAACAATGTTCCCCGCAGGCCTCACAAGCTGGCACCAGAGCCCACCTGGAGTAGATCAGTCTCACCTTCAGATCTGGGCAAATATTAATGCCTGCTTTTCACCTCTGGGCACCCTGGCAAAGGTTGCTGAGATAGGTTCTGTCACTCACACACACACACACACACACACACACATTCATACACACATCCATGTACATACACTCACAGGCACACACACACAGACTTCCACAATGTCTCTGTCGTCTCCCAAGCTTTTTATTTTTTGAGTCCCCTATTAAAATTAAAATACTCCTGAGAGCCATTAAGCTTTGGCAGCTAATAACTTAATTATCAGCTAATACCTTATCTTCCTATTGCCCTCGCCAGGCGGGAGCAATGGGGTAGGAGGCTGATTCACAAGCTGGCATCACATGGAGGATCCAGAATCAGGGAGTTTAGCAGGGGGCCTGGGCAGTCTGCAGTGGGGCTGGGACAGGATTGTCCTTTTTGTGTGGCCAGGATAGGGCTGGGTGCCTAGTCAGGGCTTAAGATCACATGCTAAAATCAAAAGGGAACAACCCAGACATTCCTAACCCACAAAGAGACTCAGAGGGGCTGATCTACTTCCAAATATCACAGAGCTTCTCACACAGTCCAGAGCCTTCCTGAAACAAGACCAAAGGGTTCTTAGTGTGGGCAGTAGAAGTCCCCTCATATCACCCTCCCAACTACCACTGCTCCCACCCTCATCCCCAGAGGGGAGCATGAACTTTCCAGCAACATAAAGAAGGGCAGAGTTTGGAAATGTCCAGTGGAAACAGTCGAATGTCCAGTGCTTGAGGGAAGACATCCTGCATTTTCCACAGAGCATCCCTCCCAGGCCAGCAAAGCCCCAGATCATGGGCCAGGCACATGTGTGTGCTGTGCGCTAAGCCTTGTAGTCACTGCATCCATGCCTTTCATTGCATGTCCTTCCATTTCTGTGACATACCTAGATGGCCAGAAACTCCTACCATTTGCTTTCCCTTCCCCATACTGTCCTTTTATCTTCAAATGTGCATCCTAAATTCCAGGTATGCTATGGGCTAAACTGTGTCCTCCCACAGTTCACAATATGAAGCCCTAGTCCCCAATGTGACTGTACGGGGAGATAGAGCCTTTGGGAGGTAAACTAAGGTACAACCGAGGCTAAGGTCAGAGCCCTGATCTGATAGCACTGTGGCCTGATGTGAAGAAACGATTCTCCTTTCCCCCCCACCTCTGTGAGGGTACAGGAAGAAGGTGGACATCTGCAAGTCAGAAGCAGTACCCCCACCAGAACCTCCCTGCTGACAGCCTGACCTTGGACTTCCAGCCTCCAGAATGACACAAAAACTAATGCCCATGGTTTGAGTCACCCAGTGGATGCCTGTTATGCAGTCTGAGCAGACTAACAAGAGGTGAGCACCCCCACCCAGAAGGGTGCCACTGACTATTTCACATTGGGTCCACAGCTGGTACCTCGCGCCTTCTCCTCAGGATGAAACAGAGTGGCACGAAGGCTACAGGGGACTGGACGGTAATGCACAGAAGCAAAGCAACCAAGTATCAAGCCTGGGGTGGCAGAGACCATGATGGAACGGCTGGCCTCTCCCAGGGAGCAGCCCCAAGGCCACACCAACTGACGGCTGCTGTGAGGGCGTAGCCCGGTGCGGCCAGAGGTGATGCTTCGATGGAAGCTGGACATCCCGTTGCTGAAATAACAGCCAGCCGATGTTTGACTGTTGGCAGCTACTGCAATGTTTCGAAACTGAGAAAACAACAAGAGCAGAAGACCAGACAACACAAGCCTGCAGGGGGTCTGCTCCGCCTGTGAACCACCAGCTCACAGTCTCTCCTAGAAGTAGCTCCCGGACACGCCCGGAAGCCAGAGAAGCACCTGGACAAGGAGCAGGACAGAGGAAGAGGCCTGGGTGCATGGAGGGAGCTCAGGTTACCCGCAGGCTTCGTGATGGGGACCCTGTGAGATGTGCAACTGGGAACTCTCCCTTCTGGCTTCCCTCACCCACTGTCACCCAGGTGCCTGTGTCTGAGGTGTTCCTAGGGTTCAGGACCCTATTTTGAGGCAACACAAAAGCAGACAAAATACCCTCGGCCCCTGATTCAAGTTGCTTTCACACTGTGGTGCTGCTCTCCCCAGAGCTGGCCTCTGTAGCCTGCTGGGCACCCTTCACTCGCCCGTGGCCCTTTCCAGGCTCCACCTGCAAGTCACGCCTTCTTGAGGGTTGTGCAGAGCACACGCGGTGGCAGACAAGGCTGCAAATGAAGCACGGAGCCAAGGCCAAGGCCTGGAGCTGTGGGGCACTTAGCTGGGTCCTGCTTCAGGCTCCAGGGCAGCTGCAGAGGATACTCTGCTTCCAGGGGTTCCCGAAGGAGACCCAAATCATAGCCCAGGGTGAGACCAGGGGGTGCCCAGTAAGGACAGTGAGGAAGGCCCAGGCTGGCATCAGCAACCAGGGCTGGGGGGCACCACTATGCTTTGTGCTTGCCACACTCCCCCAGTGGGTCTACTGGGGAGCACAGGGACACGGGCCTCCCCTCAGGGGGCTCCAGGGCTGGCCAGTCTGCTGTGGCTACCTCTGGGCTGTGGTCACCAGCAGGCCCCAAACGTCCCACAAGCCCTGTTCCTCCTGTCCAACCTGAGGGAGACACAATGCACCGACAACACAGCCAAGCGTGGCATCACCACCAGCGAGCACGGACCCGCCACCGTCGGGCGGGAGGCAGTCGACAAGGACCGAAACCAGAAGTGACAAGGAAATCAATTACAGGCCTGTGGGGCCCTCGCTGCCTCCAAACGGCTGCCTAGCACCCGGAGCTCCGGCTTCCTTCTCCCCTAGCCGCCAGCGTCCTCTGCCAGCGCCCGTTCCTGAGTGACTATTCCGTCAGGCATTGTGTGTTTAAATGTATTCATTATATTTTAATATGATTATGTCCAATCCAGTAGACTGAAACAGATTTGTCCAGATGTAGAATTAGTTTCTAAATGCTTATTATTCTTGGTGGTGGTGTTGGCAGAGAATGGAGAGGAGTCCATCAGCTCTTCATGGTTATTAGTCATGATTGTGGGGCCTCATCAGTGGGGCTGGGGTACAACCCTGACTGCCCTGGACCTCACAGGCCTCACACTCCACCACAGTGACCTGCACTGTGAGCCCAACAGGGACCACAGGCCCCAGGTCCCACCGGGGACTCCAACCTCTTTTGCCCAGAGCTAGGGATTCACCACTGCCAGGGGGAGGAGGCTCTGCGCACCTCTCCCAGCTCACCTAGGGTTCCCAGAGCCGCTGAGCTGTCACAGGGAAAACAGCTGTTTGAGCCAGACTTCTCAGAAACCTCCAGTGTTTCAAGCTCTTTACATAAAAATGCTGACCCTGCCTCGTGGAGCAAACCCCCACCCGCTGAGAAGCCTGGAAGAGCCATAGAAATGCTTGGTTTCCTTCACAGGTGCCCAGTGGGACCTCCACCAGGCAGGACTGGTCCTCTCAACTCCAGGTTCATGTCTGAGTCTCCTCAGGTGATCCTTAGAGACTGAGTTTGGGTGACGCCTGTCACTTCTCTTCCTGCTGACAGTGGAAATGCTGCCCCCCCCCATCTTTTCCCGGTTGACCTTGAAGTCACCCCAGGGAACTGCCCTATTTTCCAAGCCTTTCCCTAGTGGGCATACAAATCAGGTGCTCACTGTAACCCTAAGCCTGGCCCTGACTCCGGGATTGTATACAGACAGGACCAGTGAGCAACTTGGGAAAAGAAGACAAAATGTAGCCAGATGCATATATTTCAGGGACAACCACTGCTGCCATCAGGATAAAATCCCTACCTGATGTCACCCCACACCTCACAGGCAACACCTGTAGCCCCAAACAGGTGTAGATAGCTATCACCAGATAGCTATGCCTGAGAGGCTTTATCCACTGCAGATGGAAACCTGCATGTCAAGATTCCTGTACCCCCAGGTCTGTGGGGTACAGAAGGGGAAAAGCCAACACATACTTGCGTGCCTGGTCTCTGGCATAAGGGGCCTCTAAGACAATGGCCAACAAAGGCAACAATGCTCAGTAGGAGGTCACTAGGCAAGACACCTCACAGGATGCCAGCGTGGGAGCTGTCCCGAGCCCGGACATGCAGGAACCACAACTGTTCCTTGGCTGTTCCTTTGAATAAAGAGCCTCCCCACCCCCAGCCCTGGTCATCACAGGGACAACAGAGAAGCTGTAGGGCCCAAACGGCCCAAAAGGCCACTGTCTTCTCAAGAGAAAACCTGGTGCCAGTATAAAACCTGCCCAGCTCCAACTCCTCAGCCTCAAACAAATTCCCCTCTCTGCAGGCACCTGCAACCCAAGGGCCTCTTGCTTCTGGCTCCAAATTCCCAGTATTGCCTCTCACCGTCTGAAATCCTTCCTCGGAGATTGGTTTTAAATGTGCATTTAAACCCATTCTTAATTCTATTCTGAGTCCTTTGAGTAACTGCCACCTTTTCATCTGGTTTCTCTCTCTTTTTAATCTTTCTGTTAACTTCTGATCTTGTTGGCTTTATCTTTGACACCAATTTCATCTATTTTGTCTTCTTTCTATCACTTAATCTTTATTTTTCCTGAGTGCTTAATTATTCAGAATTTGCATTTCTAAAGACAGAATTTTCATTCTGGGATTTCCACTCTGATCCATTGATACACGTGTCTCATTTTTATTCCAATGCCATGTTTTTTAAATTGCTGTTGCTTTAGAGCTCCGTTTAATATCAGGTAACATGATGCCTCTATTTTTCTCCTTTTTTCTCAGAATTGCTTTAGCTATTCAGGGTCTTTTATGGTTCCTTCCATATAAATTTTAATGTTTTTTCTATTCCCCTTTCTCTTTATTCCCTCTTATTATTCTTTCAACGTCAAGTTTCAGTTTTCCCATTTTCTACCATTAGGTCATTACACCTCTTTTATTTCCTTTTACTGCTCTTTTCTCTTTGACTTTTCTGAGGCACCAGCAGAAAGCCTAGCCCCAGGGCAGGGAGAGCCTGGTTGCACCAGCTGGGGTGGGAGCATCTTCTCTCCACACCTTCCAGTGCTGTGTGTCAGGTCCTTTTACCCTCAGGAGTCCTAGGACATGCCCCTGAGACAAGGAACATCTACTGCCTCCTTGCAGGGGACCAACATGCTCTGCAGCCTGATGTTCAGACCACCCACTGTAGGCAGCTTCACACCCGATAACCCAGCTGCCCTGGAAAATGCAACTCAGCTAGCATAGTCCATCAGCTAGCAGGAGAGAACCAGCCTCTTGCCCTTGAGCAGGATTCCCCACTTCCCAGGAAAATCAGCGAAGAGAGCCCTGCGCTGGCCTCTATCATGTGTCAATTGCAGTCTGTGTTCGTGAGATTTTAAGAAGATACTTGTGCTGGACAGCTCCTCCCAGCTCCGTGTCTTCCCTGTGCCAGTGTGTCAGGCCTGGCCCTGTGCACCAGCGGGTCCTACACCACCACGTGGAGAGTCAACATCTGGGGCTTTCACGTATTTAAAATGTTTTAAAGTTTCAGGTTTCTGGAGCTGGGGGCTGAAACTTTCAGTTCCCTGCCTGGATGGCACCTTTACATTGTGAAGATGTATTTTGTACAGGCTGAAGGAACCTAGCCGGCTCACCCCCAAGCCATGGAGCCTGCAGAAAAAATACATGAATGTGCTGGAAAACAGGACTGCTTTATTCCAGCCTTCTGCTTTTCTACTTTCATAGCAAGAGGCTTGCTCTGGATGAACGGCAAAGTTCTCAGGTTCAGGCAGGCCTCAGGACTCTGTCCCAGGGTTGAGGCCACTGCATGGCTAGCCTCCCTCGGTGAGAGGGAGCTCACTGTCAGGTCTGTCACAACTGCATGACCACTGAGACTCCTCCGGTCCAGAGTCTGCTGAGGACTGTGACCCTTCAGCTCTGCCCCTGTCTGCACTCTAGAAGGAGCACAGGCTACAGCACAGCTCCTGGCACCTCTGGCCTGCATGACACCCTCATGCTGGGGGTTGGCCATTCTTAATTGTGAAAAGCAACATGTATCTTCCTTGCCACGGCCACCCACCTTGACTGTGCTCTCCTATTGCCAAGTCCTGCCTTGCACTTTGCAGACCATGATTGCATTTAGTCTCTCATCCCAGGCTCACCACCATGCAGAGAAGCAGGAGGGGAGCCTATTCATATTGATGGATGAGGACATGGGGATTATAAGGGTGGCAGAATATGGCTGATAATGGGTGCCCAGAAAATGGCAGTGCCAGATCTCAACCCAGGCCTGTCTACACATGGAGTCCAAAACCTGTGCTACCTTCTGCCCCCTCAGTCCCAAGGGCACAGCTATCAGCTTTAAGAAGATGTTCCACTAATGCCAATGGTCATCCTCCTCTATCTGGGGTTCATTCTGAGGAAACCAAACATGTCAACAATCCCAGCTGAGAGCAGAAGCAAATGTCTCAGGCCAAAGGTGAGCTGGAGTTCCCAGTGGGGGGCTTCACTGTTGGGGACCCCAGCCAAGGAGGGATTGTCCACCATTGTCTTCCAGAACTGGAATATTCACAGCAGGTTATGCGGTCCAGAGCGAAGTACCCTAGCCCTGGACTAAATGAGAGAATCTAGCCTGACTCAGGATCCAGAAGGGCTTGGGTCCAAGCCCAGACCGACAAGGCTGTCGACCCATCTAATGTCCACTAGTTCTCTGCCTAAAAAAAACCCAAGACCTGACATCACAGGCCAGGTGGCACAGAGACAGACAGAGTTGAGCACTGAGTTGCAATTGTCATCCTAGAAGTGATCTCACAGGACCTAGGTGTCCCCCTCACTAGGTACCCTCTCTGGATACAGTGACCGCTATGGTGAGCACCGACCCCCACATCTGATGCTCACTCAGACTACAAAGCTGGCCCATCACCAGCAGTGAGTGGGGCCACTTGTTGCCACCACCCCCACACAAGCTGCGCCTCCCCACCCAGATCATCATACAGCAGCCTGCTTCCTCTCCTGTCTGCTCTCAGCCAAGCCAGTGCCTTCTTTGGAAAGCATAAAACACAGCACATCACACCCAGCTTCAAATCCTCCTGTGATTTCTCATCACATGCAGAGTAAAATGCCATAGTCCATGGGGATCCAATGGACAAGCTACTGCCCAGCTCTCTGGCGCTGCAAGGCCAGCCCCTGCCCTCTGACACCTTGGTTGCCTTGGCATTTGCAGACCAGGTGCTCCCTTGGGAGTGTCCATGCCCAGATCCATGAATGTCTGACTACTCCTCATCATTCTGGTCTCGGTTCAATGTCACCTCCTAATAGAGCGTCTCTCCAGTCACTCAGGTGAAGTGCCCCCTCCACTATATGCTCCAGATACTTTGGGTTCTGTTTTGCTCCACAATAGAAGTTATCGCTATTTGAAATAATCGATTTGTCTGCAAAGTTTGGGAGTTCTGCCTCTAATAATGACAAAGTAGCTCACAAGAAATCAAGCCTCCAGAAAATAAGAACTAGACATTCTGGGCAGGATATAAAAGACAATGTGCAGAAGGCACTGGAAGGTGGGCAAAGGCAGAAGAAGCTGAGCAGGAGGTGATATTTGGAAGAGTGGAACATACCCGGTTTCCCATGAGGGCAGCTCTTTCCCCCACCCAGTCAGTACCCCCTGGAGACTTAAAGCTAAAGTCTTACTTTTGAAGCATCAAAAGACAGAGTTCAGGGCAAACCAGTCCCCAGAAAGTATGAAGGACCAGCAAAGGAGGAAGCTAAAGAGGGGCCAAACACTGCAACTTTGCCTAACATCTGGCTGACCCCCAAACTGTACACACACACACACACACACACACACACACACACCACCTCACCCCCACCAGCGCAGACTCTAACAGCCCAAGAAGCCTCAAAGAATTGAATACATATCAGTTGCTAACTCAACTTCCTGCTGAAGCAAACTGTCAAATAGATGCATATTCTTCAGATGAACATCACAGATCCTAGAGTCTCTACCACATCACACTCACAAGGCTTCAGGAAAAATTCAGAATCACCAGATGTACCAACAAGAAGATATGATCATTTGATATGTGTGCGTATGGTGACGTGACGAGCACACTAACGTTAGTAAACACACACACAACACATGAAGTGTCCTTAAGCCAAAAAAGAGAAAAGAAACAGCAATTGATGGACACCAACCTGAAGGTGATTCAGATATGGGCAGTAGCTCAAAGTCATAAAAAGAATTTGCTTAATGCCTATTGTCTGTCTTTCATCACAGGACAGAGAACCCTGAAGAAGCCAAATGCTCATCAATTTTGTTCCTTGCTTTCTCCCCAAGACTTATAATAATTCAGAGTGCCTAGAAAGCATTCCACCATATAAACATGGTATCAAGGATTATGTTTCCTCTTACTTATTGTCTACCTTTAAAACTTGAGGCCCTGAATGGAGCGCTGACAAAGGATGATCACGATTCTGTTTTGCCCAGAGGGCACGGTGCTATGCTCATATATTAGTCGTGACTGTTACAGACAAGAGGCCTTGGCTCTAATTACTGCCAAAACGAAGACATGGCGAGCAGCTAGTCTGAACCCCGATGTCATCATGTTTTCAGAAAACATTCTTCATTGCTTAACTGTCTTAAGAGTAAAAAAGAATATGTACATAAATTTAGCTCATTCCGGGACCTAGATGTTTAATTGGTGGCCCTTTTATATCAGAGGAAATCAAGATGTCTGGAGTTGAACACAACGGGTTTTTATGGGAGGTTGATCGCTTAGGCAGATGTTTGAATTTCTTATGTTTTTCTGCCCTGGGTGGGGCCTGGGGAGTAAGTTAAAGTCTCAGTAGGGGCTCCAGATGAAACCCTCTTTTCTCCTCAGCAGTCCCTCTGGCCTGTTCATAGGCAGATACTCAATGTGCTCTGCTTTGCGGGGGCCCAGGCACTGACCAATCACAAATGACGCCAGTTGAGCACCAGCCAACCAAAAGAGGAATCCGCTGCAGGGGGCTGGTCCGTTAGTAGATCCTGGCGTAGTTGCAGCCTTAAGAGCAGTCTGTTCACTAAGACGATCTGGTCACCTCTTTGGTTTCCTGAGAGGAATCCTATGCCAACTCCAGTTCCACCAACTGTTAAAGCATATGGGTAGTGCCCAACCAGCAGCCCAGGGCAAGGGCCCTCCAAGTACTTGTCAAGGAGAATTACGTCAAAATGCACGGCCCGTTGCTCACTCGTTGGGAGAACTACCATCCAGCCACCCATGGAGTCGACTACATTCATTTTTCTAAACGATGATTTTAGAGCTATTCTCAGTAACGGGGGCCCATTTCTCCAAGTATATCTTATGAGGGACCCCAATGTGAAAAATGACAGAAACAAAGCTGAGGGTTTGGGGTGTACAAACCTTCAGTGCTCCCCTATCCTTTGCCATGTCCCTCCCTCCACCCTCCCCCCAACACACACAACCCTTAAACAGCAGCCAGTCACACCGCACTGTGCAATCCTCCTCATGGAGAGTGGTTTGAAGGGAAGTTTGTCATGGATCATCTAAAATCTCATTAGGACTGAGTCAGATTTTCAGAGAGTGCTGTGGGGCAGCTCTCTGTTCCCAACCAGCTCCCCTACCTTGAGAACGTCACAAGAGGCAGCCCTATTAAACTTCCTGCCATATGGATGGAGAGGCCATTTGGGACACTGCTTGTGCAGGACACCACGTCCTCTTTCCACGGCCCATGAGGAAAACTTCTGTCTCCAGTAACAGGAATAGCTGTGTGTCTCTTGAGCAGTTGGTTTGGTTTAATTCCATGGATGCTGGATCTGCAACCAGGAACCGTTTCCCTCTGTGTGTTGGCTGAGGAAACTCAGAGCCTCCCTAAGTTCCACCTCTAGCAAATGCTAGTGTCCTGAAATTCATGTCCCAATCTCATTCCTGGTCCCACCCTTGATCTCCCTGTTTTGTTTCCCCTTTTGTCTTATTTTCTTTGTCCCTTTATTTTTCATCTAATTATGTCTTGCAATTGGATATGCATCTTTGCAAACTGCCTTGCATCCTTTCTGGAATGAGATAAAGAATATATAAATGGATTCTAAATGTGGGGCTCCCACAGCATACCATTGGTTCTCTTAAATTGGTCACTTGATGAACTACTTCAGCTGGTACAAGCTGTCTTTAAAACTAGGAAAGCACTCTGCCTGGTCAAAAGGAGAACAGCAATGAACTAACTAAATTTTTGTTTCCTACATAGTCATAGATTATCCCTATGTGTTGGCCGCCAGACACAAGGTACGAGAAATGAATTGATGAGAAGAGATTGCCCAGCCACAGCTGGGGGTTAAATGGAGATATGGACCATGAGACCATATCTTTATTAACATATCTTTATTAACAAAAGAAAGGGGTATATATAGGGACACAGGGCCTGTTGAATTTTAAAGAAGACAAACAAACTTGAAAGACAATTAACACTCTAAAGTCTAAGAGTAATTGAGGAAGGGGGAGTGTAGGCAGGTGGTCACTATCTCTGATTAGGAAAGCCAGTGGTGCCAGTGCAATCTTAGAAGTTCATGTCAGTAAATTAGTCCCTAAGTTTTTTGGGGGACGGTTAACGAGAGAGGTTTTCCTTATCTCATCTGGAATGACCCTTCTGGTTTGCAAATGGCACACAGCACCTACCTCCTGTGCACATGGCACAACCAGGCCACGGAGGAGGTGGGAAAGGAATAACCCCATCACTCTGTGTGAATCCAAACATTTGTTGGTCTCTGGATATCCTAGTCCTTGTGGAATATCCTTAAGCTTTGATGGAGCAGAAAAAAGAAAAAGAAGTTTGGAGCTTACATATCTTAAATTTCTACTGGTATAATTTCATTATCCATAATCCGTGACGAGAAGAGAGGATGCAATCTGCACCAGCGGTCATCTAAGATATAGGTCACTCACCCTGCAACTTCCCACCTAGGCAGCAGCCTTAGTGGCTAGAAAAACAGATTAACCAGCGTCCCAACAAGAGCGGTACATCCACAGAGAGGGAGAACTCAGTCAAAGCACCTCCTCCCCAGAAATTAGTGGGCTGGTGAGTGCTGAGGCTTACACATCAGCCCTGCTATCCTCACAGGGACAAAACAGAAACCTCTCCCAGCAGAACTGTAACGAATGTTCTCCCACAGTGGCCCTGGGCTCCTTAGCTCACCATGCACCACACAGATCCTGGCAAGACATGGAGCCCCCCAAGATTGGGGTTCCATCACCCTGATACCCTGCGACAGTGTCTGTGGTTGCTGGTACCCTTGGGGATGAGTCGTCAAGATCCCAAGGGCAGCTCCAGGGCCCACACACAAAGACACAGGAAAACTCTCCCCCTTGGACTCTTGGTAAGACCCTGAGCTTTGCGACTCCTTTCCAGGCAGTAGCACCTCCTGTTTGGGGTGACTTTATAAGTCAGGGAGGCAGTAGGGACATGGGGTCAGTGAAACACTGAGGACAGCTCTAGCCAGAAGCAAATCTTAGGGACTCGGAGGCGGCAACCTGCCTGACTGGCTCTGGTGAAACACAAAGCCCCATTTCTCCATGCCCCTCAGCTTCGGGGGGGCCCCCTTGAAGTGACAGATGACCTTCCATCCCCCTAGACTATGACTTGCAGCCCCAGAGAGCCATGGCAGCCTGAGAGTGGCAGAGGCTATCAGTGAGAAGCCAGCTCTGTTCTCTGTGAATCTGTGAATCTGCTGCCCCGCTGGGCCTCTCTGGAGAATTCCAGGAGCCAAGTCCCGGCCTCCCTCTGACAGAGTCACTTCTCATCTTCTTTGGCTTCAGGCTCAAGCAAATGCACACAGGCGAAAATCAGTTAATAACTATGCACATTTTATAATAAATTTTAACAATTTAAGAGTCTGGTACAGCTTTATTATAGTTTTTATTTCACCACACTAATTCAGTGCGTAATAACCTGCCAGAGACACAGAATCCACTTGACATATGCTCTTCGTGCCAAGATAATGGAATATATTGAAGGAAGACCTTGGGTCACACCCAGCTTCATGCTCCCCCTCCCCTGGGGGCTGGGGGGCCCCACAAGGAGGCAGTTCTTGGAGCTATTGAAAGGGGAGCTCTAGGCTGGAAGGGGAGCTCCAGCCTTGGTCCCAGCAGGGGGGTCTCCCAGGATCTTTCCTTCACAGAAGGCAAGAGGGATATGACAGCCCAGCCTGTGCTGTGTTTAACTTTAAGGACAGCCTGACCCTCCTGGGATTAGTCTCCCAGTGCAGCCTGCCCCACTGCATTCCTGGGAGCTTCTCGGCTCAAAGGTGGAACAGCTCATTCCCTAGGGCTGGCAGATGGCCACCCTACCCCCTCAGGTCTAGCTGAAGGAAAGGAAAGCCCCAAGAAACTCTTCTAGGGGATAAGTCTAGCTGGCTACCTGCCCCCCCATGCCTCCCTGCTTTCTGCCCCCTCCTTTCCTGTCTCTTCAGCCCCCAGCACTTCCCCAGCAACTGATCACACCCAGGAAGCTGCTGGAGCTGCAAATTCTTGGCCCAGACCCAGACCTCCAGAACCTGAACCTCAGCACAGGAGGGGAAATCTGGATCTCAACAAACCCTCGGGAGATTCTGGTGCTGGCTGAAGTTTGGGGGAAAACTCAAGCTTGAGAGATTAAGGGGGAGCGTTCCAGAAATACCAGCTGAAGTGAGTGATGGTCGAGTAGTCCGGAAACTTAGGGTCAGCCCTGCCTCGGTCTCTATTTCATCAGGAAAACCTGGATCTTGGTCATCTCATTCAGAAAACAGAGACACAGGCTGCACGTTTGCTAACGTCTCTGCAGCCCTAATATTCCGGGATTGAAGCTGAAGTTAAGTCCCATAAACAAACCTTAGTGCCCTTGGGTTTAGGACAAGGGATCACAACCTAGATACCACCACACCCATCCTCCATGGCAGCTAAGAGTCATGTTAGTTGAAAACAAAGAAGAGCAATGGAGAGATGAGGGGCCCTTTAGAGGACAAAATTAAAGAAAGGGAGAGACCAAGTTAGACTGAGTCTATGAGAGAGAGAGAGAGAGCAATATGAGAGAATTTTTAGGTCCTTGCTGCTCTAATTTTCTTTTCTCTCCCCTTTATCTTTTTCCTCTATCTCTTGACTATGTAGTTCTCCAAGAAAATGATTGTCTCTCTCATTCTATTGAGAAATAAACCTAACCCTTCGGAGACTGCAATTTCCTCAACCTGTCACCCTTTCTCTCTCCCCCTTCCCACAGGAATGGCCTTTCTTGAAACAGCAGTCTCCACTCAAAGGCATCACTTGAAAGCTCCAATTCCTCCCTTGCTGTCGCTCGATCTTCCACCTTCATTGCTCAGGGAAACTGCTGATACCTTCTACTTTCCAAACCTCTAGCCCCTCCCTTGCTCAGTCTCTGAGCCATTAACACTGTCCCCACCCCACCTCACCCACCCAGATTCCAGCTTTTGACAATCCCTGTTCAGGTAGTTGATGAAACCAAATAACTGCCACTCTTGTATCCTTGGCTTAGATTATATATTTTATATTTCATTATATATACACATACATGTACATGCAATCCAACATATGCTATGGAAATAGACAAAATAGAGTTTACCCAGGAGAAAGTATTCTTTTAGACTAAATGCCAGAGTTTCATTCTTCTTCAGCAACTAGCATGTCATCTCAGGGAAAATAAAACTCACAGAACAAGCCTCAGAAAAATCAAAACAGAAAAATCAGTAACATCAGTCACTGTGGAGGGCATCATCCAGAAATGACTATCAGGGGAGGTCCTGGCATGGGGATGGTGCCCTATTTCTGGATCTGGGTGCTGGCTAGATTGCAGCTAGGTAGAGTGGTCCATGTGCAAAAATGCAAGAAGTGTGCCGCAGGAACTTTTTGCCTGTTCATTATACTTGAATACATTTGTTAAGAAATCTCTTTCTCAGCAGGAAGTTCTGATCAGATTGGTAGTTCACGCACATTCTTATATAACCTTTTGGCCTTGATTGCTACATTCTATTTTTTCTGATCTGGCATTCCTATTCTAAACTGTATTTTCATTTGTACAAAATGTTTATCCTTAGTGTCTGATTGTATGTGTTATATTTCAGTCTAGCTACACATCCAAAATGCCATCCAAACTAGATGCACACAAAGTATTAGCACATTGATATTCTTTCAAGTAAGATAAAATTTGTATTTTTTTCTCTACAACCATCATGTTGGTACATAGTAACTGTTCAATTAATGCCGAAAGAAGCTCATTTGTAAGAAGAAAGAAGACTTAAGAATCAAGGCATTCAATTAATGCCGAAAGAAGCTCATTTGTAAGAAGAAAGAAGACTTAAGAATCAAGGACTTAAAGAGAAAAGAGAGTACTTTTTAAGCTGAGAGAGACCTGGTAGGTCTCTAAGGGTGTGGGAAGGAGCAAGCTGAAGGTGGAGATATATGAACTTTGCTGCCAGGAGAGAAGTAGAGAGAGACTAAAGAAAAGGGGTGAACTGTCTTAAAGAGTAGAGACACCTCTTCTTCAGTTTCCTTGAGTGGCTTCTGCTCCTCTCTTAAACTTACAAATAGTTATAATACCTCTGAATTCAGTCTCTAGTCTTCCCCATCCATGATCCATACATCTCCTGATGATCTCATCCAAAAGGGCTTAAAAAGCCACTTGTACTCTGCTGGCTCCCTAGGCTGTCTCCAGATCAGACTCTACTGAGAATTTGATGGCCAACTCGTCCTCTCAGCCAGGATACTCCCCACACATTTCATAGGTAACGGGAGAAGACACATAGAATTCCTGATCTTATCCCAAACTTGCTCCACCCACATGCATCCCATCAGAGGCCAAAGAAGCTTGAGTCATTCTTGACTCATCCCTTACCCTCACACAACTAATAATCCACCAGCAAACCCCACTGCCTGTATCCTAAAAAACAACAGGGAAGGAAGGAAGGAAGCAAGGAAGCAAGGAAAGAAGGAAGGAAGCAAGGAAGGAAGGAGAGAGGGGGAAGGAGGGAGGAAGAAGGGAAGGGAAGGGAAGGGAAGGGAAGGGAAAGGAAGAGAAGGGAAGAGAAGAGAAGAGAAGAGAAGAGAAGAGAAGAGAAGAGAAGAGAAGAGAAGAGAAGAGAAGAGAAGAGAAGAGAAGAGAAGAGAAGAGAAGAGAAGAGAAGAGAAGAGAAGAGAAGAGAAGAGAAGAGAAGAGAAGAGGGAGGAAATGTCCAGAATTCTTGTACTTTTTGCACCTCCATTATCACCCCTTTGTCCATCCACCCTCCCACAACACTAGGATTTTGTATTTGCCTCCAGCTGGTCTTTCTGCTTCCACACTGCCCACCTACAGGCTCTTCTCAACATAGCAGTCAGAAAGATCACTTTTATATTTCTTTCCTCTGCTCAGAACTCAGCACTAATTTCCATCTCACTCAAGTGAAAGCCAAGCTCACGCTGCCTCCAAGAGTTCCCTTCCAAAGCCACCCTCTGCCTCCATCTGGTTTGGGATTGCCACACCCCGCCCAACCACTGCCTTTACCCTTTATCCTCCTTCTCCACTGCCCTGTTTCTCTCTGTGACATGCTATATATACTTTATGTTGGCAATATACCTTCTTGTGCCTTTTTGTCTTCCTTGCTGGATGAAATTTCCACAAGAGCAGGAGTTTCTATCTGTTTTGCTCACTGCTATATCCCCAGAGCCCAGCACACAGCTTGCATATGGCTGAGTCTCAATACATACTTGTTAAATTCCATTTTCCCAAGCAGTCTCTCTCAAAATTTCTCAGTGATGTCTTCTCTCGCTCAGAACATAGTCTCTTCCTTTGCAAGAGCCCCAGGCCCCCAGTGACCTGAACCCCACCCACCTCTCAGGCTTCCTTTGTGATATCCCTAGCTGGAATGACCCACCAATCTCTAACAGGGTTCTTCCAGCTCTGATCTTTGCATGCACCACCTCCACTTCCAAGAATGCTCTTCCAGACCTACCTCTTTGGGGACTCATTATGGAGTCACTCGATGAGTGATCTGAACTCAAGAAACCTCATTGAATCCAAGTTAGGGTAGCCCTGGCACCTTGCCCCATAGCTCACTGAACTCTCGCCTCTCATAGCCTGTGCTTTTCTTCATTGGCACTCTCAGTGAGTGTGCCTGTGCCCTGACTTGAGAACAGAAGTGCTGTCAGTACCACCAGTCCCCATGGAAGAAGGAGATCCTCAGTGAAGGTGAAGTGGTGCTGGTAATGTTGGCTACCATCATCGTCATTATCATCTTTCATAAATCAGTGACTCTCACCCACAGAGCAGCTTACTGACTTTGATTGACATGTTGGTGGGCTTGTTCTACACCTCTGAGTGGGAGGAGAGCCTCTTTCCACCTAGCCACTTTCCCTTCCACAGCCCCTCCTCTTCAAAGCATGAGAACGAGGGAGCGGCACATGACGAGAGAAGACAAAAGTCACCTGGACACTCCTCCGCAATCAGAGCCACTTCAAGGACACCACTGGAGTCCACCAGCACCTGGGACAGGCCTTCGGCAGGAGACATTTTTTATTACGGTTCAGACTTCTCCACAAAAGATATACTTTAGGTCAAATTTATTACAGTCACAGGGCTCTTTGATCTGTCTGGCTCAGCTACATTTCTTGAGTAAACTGAGAAAGGCATGGTTTTGCTTAGTCATGAAAAATCACCTGAGTTGAAGGTTAAATGTCTACAATCATGTATTCATTCAGTAAACTCTGATGCAGTTTCCATGCCATGCCAGGCCTCACGCTACTCGCTGGGAGAGGTGTAATGACATGGAAGAGGTCGTCCCTGTCCCAGAGAAGGCACAGGCCAGTGGTCAGTGAAGGAGCTGTTGGAGCTCACGCTTTAAATGGTTTATTTAATTGAAGTCAGTGGCCTTCACTGGAAGGAAAGAAGAAAGATTTCTCTTGTATCTGCTGTGTACACAGACTTTATTCTATTTAACCCTGACTTGACCATATTACAAATGAAACTGAGACTCAGTGAGGCTAGAAAAGTGACCGAGCTCACACGCAGGTCAATAGTGGAGCTGAGATTCCCTAGGAGCCATGCGCTTTCCACCCCACCTCCCTAGCAATGTGCATGCCCACCAAGACTGTTACAATATACCCCAGAACCACAAAACTGTACAAACTTGTCCATTCTAAACCAGTTCCACTGGGAACCATTGCTAGCAGTCACCCAGTAAATTAAAACATACACACATACACACGCACACACATACACACCATTAAGTTGCAAGGGAAAATGGACACAAAGGAAGAACTCACTGGCTCTAAAGTTCTAATGGGCCCCCAAGCCTCTCCCTGGCCTGGAGGAATTCTGTAAAGCAATGGGGAAGGGTGCTGATCCTGAGCAAGAGCCCCTGGGCAAGCAGAGACCCTGTCGCCTAGACACCAAGGAGGTAGAGGCAGAGGGGAGGAAGATGTAGCGACAGCTGTGTGAGGACCTTCCAATGCAACCCTCCGTCCAGCTCGGGGAGGTCGCCCTGCTGGCCACGGCCCCGGTCCTACTTACATCCTCAGCTCCAGATGCGAGCCCGACCCTCTAGGCAGCCAGTCACAGCCCAGCTGAAAGCAAAGGCAGAAGAGCACACCAAACCCACGCGCCGCCTCCCACGGGCCTCCTCTCTTCATCCCGCTTCCTTGGTGGCTTTTTGTCCGCAAGAAACATCTCTCCCCGGGTGCTCCCTTCGAAGCTTCAGACTGTTACACAAAGCCACCCATGGGCAGGGTGATTAGGCATTCCATCCAGAGCTCCATTTGTAGGCTTTGAGTCGTCTCTCCTAACCAGAGCATTTCTGCCACGGCTGAGGGTTTTATTATTCTGAGAACAGGCGTCACATCGCACCCACAAAGTCTGGGAGGCAGCTATGCAGACTTCCGCGACATGCACCCAGAGAAAGTTCACATCCTTCTCTGGGGGCTGGAAAGGATGGCACTGCACACCCTAACCACGGCTCACGTGAACAGTCTGGGGCTCTGTAGGCAATCACTTTGGGGGGAAAATCCTCACTTCCGTGAGCTGTGTTTTGGCTCGGATCCCTCCCAAGACTTGAGAAGTGATGGTAATCATCCAGAGTGTTCTAAAGCCCCTGGAAAAAATCACCAAGAGCGCTTTCCCTCCCAAGCCGCTCTCCCAGAGGAGAGGGGGCGTCAGCCCACCGAAGCCCCCCGGCTCTACGCACATGGACCCCATACTATGGGCTCCAGGGGACTGTTAGTCAGGACCATGCAAATGGCTCCCTCTGCCAGGGCTGGGGTTTCAGGGACATCTGTGAAGTCCTGTCAAGCTGATTGAGAGGAAATCTTTCCTTCGGGTCTAACTCGAGAAGAGCATTTCACCCAGAAGGAAGCTGCGGGGGCGAAAACAAATCAATGAAGGATTTGCAGATAGACGTTCTCTGGGCCCGAGTACAATTTACAAAATGCAATGTAAAAGAAGATAAATCTCCTCCCTCTCTCTGCCAGGCTAGAGCAGATTCCTGAATAAAAACAACTCTCTTTGCAACAGAACCTCAGACTGGCTTGAAGTGAGTTTCCTCAAAAGGCACGGGAAAGGGTTGTGAATTCCTGAAATCCTACAGCAGGCATTTTCCTCCACAGCAGCAAAGTACAGGGGAGGGGAAGCTGGAGGGCAGGAAGCAGCGCGGTGTTCCTGCCGGGACAATTTACCGAGAGAAAGTTGGATGGAATGAGTTTTCCAATAACATAGGGGAGAAACCTCAGAGCCATCTTCAGACCTGCCGGGAGACAGGTCGCTGATTTAAAGAAGCAAGTCAAGTCAGAGTTCTGCCCTTTCTAACCTGGGGGGACAGATCAGCCAGGAGGAAAAGGTTGTGAAGGAGCTCGAGCTTGGAGAAACATGCTCCCAGCCAGGTGAAGCCAGGGCCAAAATGAACATGTAGGGAGCTACCTCCAGACCCCCTGACCCCTCCCCTTCCTCTGAATCCCATGACAACTTGACCTGGCTCAACTAAACACAAGCTGGGAGACTGGAGAGGAGGCAAACGGGAAGAGAGGGAAAGAGATGGGGGCCAGGCAGCTTCCATGCAGTCAATGATATTATTGATTTAGAGCCACAGAGTGCCATCAACAAGGATCATACCTCCTGCTGAGCTCGGGGGAAATTCTCCAAGATCCATGGCTGGGAGTTAAGGAGACTCTCTAAGCCATCAGGAAGGAGCGGAGCACTGCAGCTCCTCAGAATGATGGACCAGGGCGAGCTTTAATTAACAGGGTCTGATGCCTCTTCTTTTTTGGTAACTGAGCAGATTTAAAGGGCTAGAGTCCCAATTTGGAGGGTGCCGGTGCTGCTCCTACTGCTGCTGCTGCTACTGCTGCTGCTGCTACTGCTGCTGCTGCTACTGCTGCTCCAGTCACTGCTCCGGCGGCTGGAAAAGCTTCCTGCAGACCTTTCCCTTCGATGAGGAAGCAGAGCTCTGAAGGTGGAAAAGTGCAGCCAGGAACACGGAGGGGTCATGGACTGCTGGTTCTAATCAGAAAGGCAGAGCCGTGGAGATGGGCATTGCATATTGTCTCCCAGGCCAGGAAATAGAGCCGGGCTCCTTGGGTGAGGGTGGCATTGGGGGCACCCTCTCTAGAAGTGGGGCTGGACCGTGCCCAAGTCACGTGGGAGACTTAGTTTCTGCTGCGTGCTCCTGTCCTGTGATCACTGCTAGGTGACAGCCACCCAGTAAGCCACCCAGTAAATAAATATACACATACCTCCTGTGCACACCCATAACTGTCCATGTACACATGCACACCTGTCCATGCATGCACTTGTCTATCCATGTATCCCACATCTGCCGCTACATATACACACGTGCCTGTCCACACACACACGTCTGCTCTTGTACATATGATGCATGTTCATGTGCATATGTCTACTGAACACATACACGTACCTGCCCATGCATCATGCTTGTCCATGCACACATACACCCAGGCATGCATACACATGCCCACCTTGCTGACTCCAGACAGAAAGGTACACCGCCCACAGACACACCCCATCCATACACCTGTATCCTACAGGGAGATCATCAAGAAAAGTAGTTGTGTCACAGAACATGGACAAGAGGGAGCCTGGGGTAAGATGGTAAAAGTACAAGAAGAGCGAACCCACCGGAGAGTCCCTTGACTGTCTGGCTGCCTTCCTGAGTGCAGGAATCTGTGACTGGGATGATTTCAGTTCAGGATCATCACCCCAAAAAACCTCCCTGGCTACATAGCCTATTTTCCTGCTTCTGCTTGAGCAGGTGCTTGTCTGTCTGCGGAGCCTTGGGTAAGACCTCAGCACATTCTTGGCAATACACAACGGAGCGGATTTTTCAATGACACTTCGTTAACCAATACAATAGCATCTCATATGACATTTTTAATACCATTTTCCTCTACTAAGCACAGACTATAAGCCCAGCCAACTTGCATCACCAGACTTGGGGTCCACCTGGAGCTAATGCCAAGGGGTACCCAAGAGGGAGCTGGGCTGTGGCCTGGGGGCGAACCTTGGACCCCACCCAGCTCTGCTACAAGCATGTGCATGACCCCATCCCGTCTGGTGCTGGATTTTCTTATTTGCAAAATGGCAGCATTGAACTAAGCCAGCAATGCTCTTAACAGAGCGGGGAGCAAGAAGGGAGATACATGATCAGAGGGAGACACAAGATCAGAAAGCACTTTCCATTATCCAAACACCCAGCTTAACCAAGCCTTCTTGGCTGATAGGGACAGCAGAGTGCAGAGGGATTAGCTCTTAGGTGGGCCCCAAGTCTGATGACGCAAGTTGACTGGAAATTCTTGAGAAACATTGTGCAAGATCATCTCCAAGGGCCTCTGAGGCACGGAGGGATGGAGTGGGGTGGGCACACAGCCTCTGCACCAAGAGATGTGATGCACACCACCAGCTCAAGCTAGCAAAGATCAGAAAGAGGTGAAACTTTGAGTTCTGGCTGGGTCCCAACAACTAGTCTCACCCCTGCCCTCCCCTGCCCTGCATCTTTTTCTCACCTTGACATACCCACCTGCAGTGAAAACGTCTCATCAAAGAATCTGCTATTACCCCGTTAGACCTCAGCTCAGGGTGATTTCTTGTTCTCCAGCTTCACACCTGGCATCTTCCCTGACCTTTCATGTGAGCAAGGAAACAGTGAAAAGGGGATGGGGCAGGAGGTGGGAGGCATGTGCCTGGCATGAAGAGTGTTCCACTCACATGCCCAGACCTCTCAGCACCTCATGATATCTCCATACAGGTGGACTTGGGGGGGGGGGGGGGGACAATGGAAGTTGGCATTACAGAGAGAGGCCCAAGAAGAGTTACTCAACAAGACAATATCTGGAGGAGAATGCAAGCACAATTTTTGCCACCATGCCCCCCAAATCCTCAGTATCTCTTTCCCAATTTTTATTAATAAAATCAAACCTCATTTTTTTACATTGGAAGAAAGAGAATGGTCCCACAAGGGAGGAACAGTGGCCTCCACTTCCCATCTGTGACCATGAAGGCTTCCTGGGCCTCTATACTTTGAAATACCACCTGCAAGTCTCCCCTCACATCTCTTCACAGCTCCCAGAGCAAAGGGCAGAGAACCCAGAAAGTCAAAGAAAACTACATGGCCTGGGAAGAGGCGATGACTTTCTTAGCTCTGCCCAGGCCCTAGCTTTCCCCTTGAAAGAGGAGGCCCCCCCACACCAGGCAGACCTTCCTGGGGATCCGGACCCGTTGAAGTCCAAACTGAAGAGACTATGACCCAGGAGAAGCAAGTATTCCCTCCTTCCCATCTGAGTCTATATTCCTTTGGACAAAATGATGACCTGCTTCTTCGCCCATGATTGACAAATGGAAATTCTCTCCTGCAGGACCTTAACTTTATCAAACTTCTAAGATAAGCTTATCAAAACACAGAGCCAGAGGCCTAATCTCCAGTCAGGGTGGGAGTAAGTTTGTGGAAACTAGAGATTGCCCTTTCCTCCCATCTGTTCCTGTGACTCTGGTCACAAATTCTTTATCCCAAGCCACGCACGGACACCCCGCCATGCTGGGCTGGGCTCTCCAGACCTCTTCTCCTGGGTACCACTGCCCACCAGTTTCCTGTTGGTTCAGCCACAAGAGGACCCCAGGAGATGGGAGCACCAGGTAGAACAATGCACTGAAGGCTGGTTCCTGCCCCAACTTCCTCAGGCACCCTAAGGACCAGCCTCCCTGCACCCCCTCCAAAGTTCAGCACTCCTTTGCCCATCTTTCAGAGGAGCTGGATCAGCAGCCCTGCCACATTCCACCACCACGCACCCCACCCGTCTCCCCCCACCCATGTCACCTTTGTCATTCTGGGCTCACTGGGGTTAACACCACCTTGGGGTCTTGGCCCCCATGGGACTCCTCTTAGGTGAGTTGGCCTTCTCTCTCCTGTTTCCCCAGTTCTGGGGGACAGTAACTATTCTTGCAATGATTAATTCTTGGTGATTTCAGCCTTCCAGTTCCTGTGTAACTAATCCTCTGTATTAAATGCCATCTGTTTGAAACATCTTAGTGTGGTTTTGTTTTCCAAACTGGACAAGCCTATTCCTTAGCGATCCCAAATTGGTATGTTCTGATAGCCATGATCAAGCCATAATCTGAATGTTCTGGCACCAATTACGCCTTCTGGAATATAGATGTTAACATTTGCAGGCAAGATGAAATAATTAGACAGAGTAAAGTTTGCAGATGGGTCCTGAGGTTGGAGTACTTGGCACATCCTTACATCACCTATTTGTCATTTATTGAACAAATTTGCAGATATCAAAAAGAAAAAGTACTGGGCTAATTTTAGATCTTCTCAATTCAAAACAAAGAGATCTTAAGGGGTAACTGAGGAAGTCAACCTTGGGAGAACCGTGCTGAATGCCAGCCAGGCAGGCAGGGGAGGACTCTGTACTCAAGAGCACAGCCTCATCCTCTCCTGATTATGATCTGTTAGGTGCATTAGGTAAATAGCAGCGTGTTTTACGAATATACGGGAACTTGGACCATGCAGGCCACTAGGGACTCAAAGGTTCTTAAATCATGTCTCCTTTCATCCTCTCTGGGGGTTTTGTTTCCAGAGCCTCGATGAGGCTACAGACCAGCACGTTTGAGTGTGTTCACAACGAGACCTGTCGGGGTGGGCTGTCTCCAAATGGACAGGAAGCCCAACAAGGAGGCTATGCAAGGTGACAAGACTCTCCGACAGATCAGAACCTGCTCACGGGCCCACGCTGATGTACAGACAGTGACCAGCAAGTCCACCTCCTTGGGGAAGCCTATCCAGGAGGAGGGCCGGCAGGAAATGAAAGCACAGAGAGCAACACCAGCTGTTCTGTGTTCTAGAGGGGTGAAAATGTGCTGCATGCCTGCACATCAACATGCCTCTAGCCACTCTTCCAGAACACCACGCCGAGCACCATCAGAGGGTGCTACCTGGAGACAGGGAGTTGCACTGCTCCCCTTTGTCCCCATCATGCTCCTTGGCTGAACCCTGCTTATCTCTCCTATAATCTCCTACGAGAAATTTCTAAATGAAGCCCTCTACCTCACTCCACTCACCAATAGCACCAGGGGACCTGCAGCTGGTGATAGGGGGCCAAATGGGAAAGGGAGCCCCACCCTCACAGAGGCTGCAAGATGCCCAAAGACAAACATCACACAATCACATGGGAGGACAAGGGAGAAGCACAAGAAACACACACTGCCTGTAGGACTCACTGCCCTGTGGGGGGTGGGGAAGGTTCCCGAGGTGACTGATGAAGCTGGGTCTTGGAAGGTAAGTAGGTGTCGATAATGTGATGTCTGCAGAGAGCAGGGACCAAGCACCAGGCCAGGATGGGAGTGGAGGAAAGGCCAGCGTTGATCAGGGAGAGACTCACTGTCAGATGGAGAGGCCGGGGGGTACTCATGATACTCGTAGACATCATGATAAGGAAGAGAGAGGGTGCTGGCTTGTGACATGGGAGATATACCTTTATCAAAGACCCTTCGCCTATGGGGCACTGCTCAGGGGGTCAGTGTACAATCCAAGTAAGCAATGAAGGAAACTCAATTGAGATCCGCTCGATCTTCCAAAAACACAAGGCATCTGCTATTCCAGGGGTCCGGGAGAAAAATCAAACGTCTTGGTCTGCCAAGGGCCTTTGTAAGTTGCTAGCACTTATGCACCTTTTGTCCTGTCTCATCCCCTTTCAGTCCCCTCCTAACACATCAGCTATGGCCACACAAAACCCCTTGCAACTTCCAGGAAAATCAGCCTTGCTCATCTCCAGGCCTCTGCATAAGCTGGTCTTCCAACCCAGGCTGGCCTAGTTAGACCCTGCCCACCCAGGCATCACACGTTCTGGGTAACCTTTCACCAAGAACCCCTGTCCCCCTGCCCCCAGAGTCCCCTGTGTCCTCTACAGCAGCTGCCTCACTGCACAGTCATTTTCCCTCCCGCCTTATAAGGGTGGTGACGGTACCCTTCACCTCCCAATTCTTATGTCTGGAGAAGGTGATCCCCTAAGTTCTACTTAAAATGAGCTAGATGAGCTATTTCCATAGAAAGAAGATAAGTGAGCTCAGCATCCTCCAGAGCTTGTAAAACTCATATCTGTGAAGATCTAATAAAAAGCCAACATTCTGCAATCATGAATGGTCTATAGTCCAAGGACAGGCTGCTCAATAAGTAAATAGCTGCCTCATTTGGTAGAATAACACACAAGTAATGATTTATTAATGATCTCATTTTCCTCACACTCGGCAGATTTTCTCAAGTTATTTTACTGTGTCCTTGCTTGCAGAAGTAGGCAGGTCTGACCAAGATGCTGGAGCTGACTGGAAGGCCGCCTGGAGGGGGCTGCTCTTGCCAAGAATCACTTGCTCGAAGGAAAGGCATGGGAGCCACTTCCATGAAAAGGGCTCCCTACATGCCATGCCTGCCATGTGTATGAAAAGTGTGTACACCGGACTCCAAGCCACCAGCTCACAGAAAGGCTGAAGTCAAAGCACCCGCTTAAGCCTTCTCCCACATATGGTACAAAAAAGGGGTGGGGCACTCATTATGCTGGTGGCATCTCTGGGCTTACCATCTTTATGACCACATGGGACCAGCCGCTGAGATGTCAGGCCTTGGCCAAAGTCTTCCCTTGATCCCAGATGGCATTACTTATCAGCTCTTAGGGCCTTCCTCTGATGGGTTCTGGGTCTCCCTCCACAACCATAGTTATCCGGTGGGTGAGGAGCTGGTACCAATGTTGTTCGCGACCCCCTCAGTGCAGGATGCAGGGCTCAGTCTTCCCTACTCACCTGCAAATCAGGGTTCTGCTCCCCGACCCTGAAGTTCAAGGTCAGTGGATTTGCAAATAGCAGAAACAGCACCCTATTTTGTGCTTTTCAACTACCCCAGCTCTCCTCTCTCCTTTCTTTTCTCCAGCTCATGCCCTAGGTTGAGAGAGTGGTACCCCAGTGCCAGAGAATATCTTGAGAGAGACTCAAAGCACGAACAGGACACTTGAAGGATAAAAGCATCATTGGTGAAATCTGTTCCCAGGTTCTACATCCAATAATGGGGCCTGGGTTCACGCTGGATGCCTGGGCTGCTCCTTGGCTAACGCAGCAGCGGCAACAGCTGAGGCAGAGCGGCATCCCCAGGTGTTTCCTGGAGATGTGAGCCGCTGGCACACAGCTTGATGGATAGCCTTGCTTGCACCTGACCTTGGGCAGCAGCACAGCTGGCCGTGCCGTTGAGCCTCTCCCGGAGTAGAGCGGCCCCAGCAGGGTGCTCCGGATAATGCACATTGTAAGCAAGCAGCAGTGTCATTTCCCTAAATCATGCCGCTGTCACTTGGCAAGGCCATCCACCAGTGCTCAAAGGCCCAACTTCCCCTCCTTATCACATAGCCAGAGGGTAACCAAGCTCAACAATAAAACCTCTGGCTTTTGAGCAAACAAACCAGACAAGCCGGTGTGTTCCTACACAATCAGGACTGGGAGTGAAGCACAGAGATGGCCATAGCCCAGCTCCGTACACAGAAGATGCACTGGAGAGAGGTCTACAGTCAAGCGTGAGGTTCTGGAAAAGTTCCAGAGCTGGGCAAAGAACAGCCCTCTCGGGAGTTGAGCAACCATCAGTCAGTTCTGCAAGCAGAGTCCCTGCTGGCTGGGACCCAAGCAGGGAGACCTGAGCGGGGAACAGGAGGCCAGTGGCCAGGACATCCAAAGTACCCACGCCCCTCCAGGAACCAAAGGACCCCCGCGTGTTTCACTCCAGCCAGCCACCTGTCACAGTGCACACTGAGGCTGAACTGGACTTGTGCTCTCCCCTGGCTAGAGTCCTTATTCATTTCCACACAACTAATACAAGCCCATCATGGCAAAGCAGAAAGCACGAAAGCAGTCTCCCCAAATGCCGCCACACAGGGGTCACCATTCCTAACGTTTACTCCCACCCATTGCCAACTTAGCAAAAACTTCCCTCCCTGCACCTGTGCTTCCTACAGCCCTGCCCCTCTCCTGGGGGCCCGCCTGCCAGGGTCCTGCCTTGGGAGCTGGCTGGGGCAGGGCTGGAGCACAGGGGCTCATGTCTGTTTGGGCAGGATGACCTTGGAGTCTGAAACCAAACGCCTCATCCACCTTCACAGGTTCAAGAACTAGCAGGTTTTCAGCAGGGAAGTCTCTCCTGGAGCCAAGTGCCATTTCTGTCAGGGACTCTGATGACACAGGGACAACTCAGAAGAGAGAAAGGAAGAACACTGAAGACCAGAGGGGGGGATCACTGTATGGGAAAATGCTGGATGTGCTAAAGCCAAATTGATTGGGAACAAGAGAGTTCTCAGTTCTCTTTTTTTTTGGGGGGGGGTGGGGGTGATAGAGGCAAGTTTATTTAAGGAAAGGGAAGTGAAAGATCAGAAATAAAAGGAGATAGAGCTGGAGGACAACCTGAGTTGGCTAGGCTCAGGAGGGGGGGAAGGACTGACTACTCAGATCTCATTTCTTACTGAACCCCAGCCTCACTGTTGGCCCAGCATGCCAGGGTAGCTTGTACAGGAAAGGTAAATGTCTGTCTGGTTCCCTTTGCATCCAGGAGAGAGAAAGTGGGACAATGGAAATGTGCAGGAACAAAGTACAGGAAAACAGTAATGTCTCTATGCTGCTGTATCTTTGCACAGCCATGAGAAGGTAGGTATTTTGTTGGTAGATATGTTTTTTGGGCACCATGGTCATCACATTCAGAGACATACAGCTAAAGTCCAGGACCAAGCAGGATACTTGCAAAAGAATAAAGATATGAGGTGGGGTTAAATAATAATAATAAAAGTAATGCTCCTACTTTATACACTATCAGCCACCAGCTCAAATGGGTCAGGAATCCCCTCAACAACAATAAGAAGGAGTACTCCCTTTCAATTCATATTACAAAGATGACCATCAGGCAAAGTCAGGTACATCCACCCCAAGGCCAGGCCTTCATGCCCATCCCACATAGTCCTGATTTCTTCCTCTTACCCTCTGCTCCATGTGGCCACATTCCCAGCATACCCCGCACATTTCCAGCATACCCCAGCCTCTGCTGGTCTTCCGGGGCCCACTGAGATTGTTGAACGTGGACAAGCAAGATCTCCAGCTGCAGCTGCCCCAGGTAGTATAGCCTGAATGACCGGGCTATGGGAAACGCAACATCACTCAGGCAGAGCTAGAACAGTATCCTCTACCCTTTCTTCAGTCACAGGAGGAGTAGGCAGTGCTAAGAGGGCTTACACGGCTCCCACTTAGATCCCAAGCTTCTAGTTCGTGAGGTAGACACCATCACACAGTAAATGTGCTGGAGGCAGAAACCACCATTGTCCTATTTCCCAAGTGGGACTCACCCTATGAGAATCTTCTAGACAGAAATCAGGAGTGATACCCCAGTACTGAGAATGCCTAGTCCCTCTTGATGTGCCCACAATGCGTAGCATCCCAGAAAAATATCCACAGGTATACGGCATCCAAACAATGCTTCAAAGTCAAGGTGCTCAAACCCAAGTATCCTATACAGAGCACACAGGAATCAGGGCGCACATCTCCAAGGCTTCTCTCTGGTCTCTCCAGAGCCTGAGAGACGCCAGAGGACCTGGGAGCAGAGTGCAGACGAATATGCTCCTGAAAACTTTCATTTGCTTTTCATGGCTCCACTCAGATATCACCTCACTTAGGAAGTCTACCTTTACAAACAAGGTTAGGCTCCTGTTCTCTGTGCTCTCAAAGCATCAGGCATTTGGCATCTAGACTGTCATACCATATTGTAAATTCCTGGCAGCCTCACAGCTCTCAAACACACACCAAACTGTGTGCTTTTAAGTCTAGGGATTGTGTCTTACTATCAGAGGTGACAGCAGTGATCCCCCCTGCCGATGGTCTAGGAACCCCTAAATCCAAACTTGAGTTTTAAGTCCTGACCTGTGTCTATTTAGACCAAGATTAACATCTTTCCACTCACCTCCACTCCTGCTTGCGGCAGCTAGGAAACTCCAGGCATGGGAATTGGAAACAGAGCTCTCCAAGGCCGAACCAATAGAAGAGGGTTTTGTAATGTCACAGTCAAGGTTGGAAAAGAGACAGACACTCTCCTAGCATAATAAAGTCCAAAAATTATGCTAGCAGGAAGACATGAATCTTATACATAGAGCACTGAAGTCTGTGAGCAGTAGATTAACACGGTATAAATTGATTTACTGTTTAAAATAGTTGGGGATGATTATAGATTAACAGAAAGAAAAAGCAAGCCTCTACCCAGAGAGCAGGACCTCCCTCCCTTCTCTGACTTCCAGGCTTCAAGTTTCCTCTCCCTCTGAGCAGCAGTAAAATGAGTCTAATACCAATTGAGGACATGAGACACCCCCAACCAATTTAATCTCAACCTGGCAAAGGAGGGAAATAAAGTGAGGATAAGAAACAGGTC
This sequence comes from Uropsilus gracilis, assembly GCA_004024945.1. Lineage (NCBI taxonomy): Eukaryota > Metazoa > Chordata > Mammalia > Eulipotyphla > Talpidae > Uropsilus > Uropsilus gracilis. The sequence continues at coordinate 50,640 of PVHY01004547.1, forward strand.
CAAATGGGAGAACTGGTCAACCAAGCAGAAATCCTTCTGGAGACTACAACATCTGGCAGGGGGGCATGCTACGTGACACAAGTATTTGAGAGCACTAGTTTGAGGCTGTCGTGCCCATACCGATTGGCCCACTGCCACCTAAGTTCAATATCATTTTGACTCTGTCTTAAGGACCTGGACTGAAGAAAAGACTGAGCTTTCCTTACGGGTGTGTGTGCACGTGCGCACATGTGTGTTTGTATGTGCACATGAGTGTGTGTGTGAGTGTGTGTGTATGTGTGTAAACAAGCACCTGGCACCTGCTTGGCAAAGTAAGAGAAGGGATTAGCCCTCCTTCCCCAGGTCAATAGCAAAAATAATTAAAAATGCAAAAAAAAAATAAATAAATAATTAAAACTCACTACAGTCCTGTACTGACTTTAAGACTTTAAACAGATATTTTCTCACAACTCTATATAATGAATATAATATATACAATAATCATTATATATAATAAAAAAAGACACCTGTCAGGTCATCAGGAGGTAAGAGGAATCCCAGAGGGGGCACTCAGTGACGAGGGGGTCCACAGTCTTGTGGGGGGGTAACCAAGACGTCATCAGGTATCTAGCACAGAATCTAGCACAGAAAAAGTGACATAGGAAGTGCAGGATGTTTTGAGAATACAGAGAAAGGACACCCTATGGCTAAAGAAGGCTTCCTGGAGATGGTGACATCAAGCTGTGCTCTGAATATCAAAGCCAAGTTAACCAGAAGCTGCCCCTGAAATATGCCCCCAGTCCCACCCAGACAAGAGCTACAGGTCCTCTTGTGGGCCTAAAACAAGCACCCGGCATAAGGAGCTCCTGGGAGCTCACAGCCCCTTCTTGCTTACCTGTGTTCATAGAGTCCCAAGTACTTTCTCAGGAGCTGCCAAAGGGTTCCGATGCAGTAGGTGGGCAGAGAAACTGGGTTTGCAGCATCCTCTCAGCCGAGGGACCCCACTCCCAGGCTGAGCCCAACCTGGCCCTTGGAGCCCACTAAAGTCGTGCCAGACCGTGGCTAGACCGCCTGTTCGGACTGTAAGAGGGAGAAGCGTGCAGCGAGCTTCTTGGAGCCAGGCCAGGTCTCTCCGGCCGGCCAGGCAGATGGAGGAGGAGCTCGAGAGAGCCTTGTAAAATGTCCAGAGGATCAGATTAACTCCGAGCAGCCTTAGAACCAGCAGGCTGACCGCCTCCTTGGGGCCCTTGCACAGCCCCTCAGGCCCACTGGGGCGCCTCTGCTCACTCCACGGAGGACGAGCTCCTGGTTCTCTTGGACTTGCTGCTTAAATCTCAGGGGGGCTTCCTGCCCCGCCCCCACCACCAACACAGCGAGTCGGAATCCTCAGCCATCGGCCTGGAGGTGAACTCACTTTAATCAGTTATTTATACACATACACACACACTTTATGGAGGTGAGAGCCACCTAACATAAAGTGAACCATTTTAAAGTGAGCCATCTCGTACAAGCACAGTGTTCTGCAGCCGCCACCTCCAGCCTCACCACCAGAGGAAACCCTGACCTGTTCAGCGTTCCTCTCTACCTTCTGCCCCAGCCCCAGGCAGATACAGTCTGTGCTCCAGCTCCAGGAACTGGCCTGCTGCCTGCTCTGGTTATTTCCTCTAAACCGGGTCTGCACTAAGTGACACTATGGGGCTCGCCTGTTACTCAGCAGGATGTTTTCAAGGTGCTTTCCTCACATCCCTTGTCCCCTATCAGCACTTCTTCTGTTTCACTGAATACATTCCATCATCTGTACATTCTGCCCTGAGTTTCTGGGTTCTTCTGACCTTCTGGCTCTGGGGAACATGTGGCTATAAGCATTTGAGTATTTACTCAATACTTGTTTTCAACTCGCTGGAGTATAGCTTTAAGTGAGAAAGTACTAGATCATACGGTGATTCTGTGACTGACTTTTTGAGGAATTGCCAAACTATTTCCCACAGTGCCTGAACCATTTGACATTCCCACCAATGATGTCTACAAGTTCCAGTTTCTCCACACGCTCACCAACACATACGTTGTTTTACTTAACAGGTCTGGTTGCAGCTGTGAAGTGCTATCTGATCGGCGTTTTGACTTTCATTCTTTAATGATGATGTTTAGCATCTTCTCAAATGTGCTTGCCATTTGTACAACTTCTTTGGAAAAATGTCTGTTCAAAGTCTTTGTTGTTTTTAAAATTGGATTGTCTTTTGAGTATTGAGTTGTAAGATTCTTACATAGCCTCTATGACTCTCATCCTTTCTCATCTTCCCACTTTCCCGGACCATTGTATTAGATGCTCTGGATCCTACACTCTTATGTTATCTATGATTTGCAATTATTTTCTCCCATTCTATAGGCTGAGTTGCCTTTTACCCACAATGCTCTTTGATAGTCAAATATTTTAAAATTTGAATAGGTCTAACTCATCTATTTTATTATTGCTTGTGCTTCTCATGTCATATCTAAGAATCCATGACCAAATTCAAGATCATGAGTATTAATCTTATGCTTTATTTTAAGTCTTATGGTTTTAACTCGTATACTTAGATTCCTAACCCACTTTGAGTTAATTTTTATAAGTGTGTGGTAAGTGTCCAATTTCATTCTTTGTCGTGTGAATTTCCAGTTGTCCAAGTACCATTTGCTGAAAAAAATCATTATTTTCCCATTGAATGATCTTGGCACCCTTGTCAAAAACCCATTTACCATTGATGTATGAGTTTATTTCTGGACCCTTAGTTCTGTTGTATTGGTATGTACCTCTCTCTCCAGAGGTAGTACCATAGTTTTAATTATTATAGCCTTATAATATTTGTGAGCTTTCTTTCCTTACTCTGGTCTAAATCCAGTCAAGTGGGGATTAATTGAATCAGCGCTCCTTTGCCTAACTGGACACCCCAAAAATAACCCTTACCCTCAAATGTCCTTTGAAATTGTTGATTATGACTCTAATGCTAAGGTCAGGGAAAGAGAGAGGATGGGAAAGAATGAGAGCCATAGAGGCTATATAAGAATTGCCCCCATCAAGTATTTGTTACAAGAAGGGAGTGTAATGCCATGAAAAGAATATGGACATGAAGAGGTTTCAAGCTTAGCTCTGTAGACTACTAACTGTGTTGTCTTGGGCAACTCATCTTCTCTTCCACTCCTTTCTGTCATCGTGAAACGGCATATGCACCATACTGTAGGCAAAGCAGTTGGCCCAGAGTAGCTGTTCAACAAAAAGCACAAAATGGAACTGGAAAGTAAGCATGGAAACACAGCATGCCCTGACCATTCCAAGATAAGACACAGTCTGGGAGGGTGTACCCTGAGAGTAGATCTCTTCACTGCTTTTCATCAGTTACAAGCCAAGCAGCAGAAGAGAGGATATGGGTCTTTTATACGTCCTTAGTCCCTTTGCTGTATGTGAGTTCCTCAATTGACTGGCTGATCAACTGACTAATTATTTTAAAAGTGTTCTATAGGGTAACATAATAGAGAGCAAGGCTATCTGTAAGTTCACAAATACTGTTGTCTGAAGCTTGGTGGGCAAGCAAAGCAATCTATATCCTAAATAAGCATCTATTTTAGTGGTAACCAATCACTGTTCCCTCCCTGATGGAAGAGATCCAATATAATTAATCATCCTACACTTCTATCAAAGAAGCAGGAGAGACAGAGCTTAGAAGGCTTTTTAACTGTTCCCCAGAGTTTCTTTTGTGTGAAACATCTCTAGACATTCAGATAAATCCCTAAATTGAGAGAGAAAAAGAGTGAGATGCATTGAATTGAAATCTCCTTTGGAAAGGGAGTTCATTAAGGTCCTGAAACCCTTTAGGGCTGCCGGCAACCTGCCTTTAACAATCACTGAAGAAGAGCTGCCCAGCTTCAGTGTGTTTCTCCTTGAGTCTCTCTGGGAAATATGCTCATCCCACCGCTGGGCACAGTTAGACCCAATGCTGTTTCTGGAGGCTGGTGTCTCTGCACCACCATCACCAAAGTGGATTCCATAAGGCTAGGTCTTAACCAAAGCTTGTGCAGAGGGCATGTGAGTAACAAACCCTGCATCACATGCCTGCCTCCAGCCTCAGGAGTGACTGGGAACCATACTCGTGAGCTTTACTTTGGAGAGGTGCAGGCACATCCCACAAGGAATTCTCCCAGTACAGTTTGGGTGGTCAAGGGAGCTAAGTGTTATCAAGAATGACAGTTGTCTACCATTTGGAAGATCATAATGAAGTCTTATTTAGTTTTCTCTCCTCCCAACTCCACTGCAGTGAAGACAGAGGAAATAGGTCAACAGAGACAGAGCAATGCCATCTTCTTCAACTCATCACCCATAGTCACTGGAACCTTCCCACTTGCAGGCTCCTGAACCTGGCATTTGCTAGGCAAAGCATCCTTGTTGAATGAATGAATGAACATACAAAGTAAACTAGGCAGATCTTATTTTCTTCAGGCACAAGATCTGGGGTGTCTATGACTGAGCCTACGATCCCACCAGTTGTTGAGCTGTACTTTTCCCACTCTCACCTGCCTCCAGCACACTGGTCAGATCTGAAAGGTGATGCTTTCACCTTGTTGGCAGTCCCCCACTGGAGAGTGAGTCTCTGTGGCCTGCATGTCCTTGCTAACCTTCCTCTAAGGAGCTGGACCTGCTCCCTAAGTCCTGGGATGGTGGCCAGTTGATGGTTCAAGCCCTGGCCTCCTAGATTTACATCTAGCTGGACATGGGAGGGGTGCTGCCAATGACTTTGATATGGCCTGATCCTCCTGCCTGTCTCATCTGCTTGGGCAAACTCCGTGCGGAGCCCAACCAAGCCCCATGAGCTCCTGCTTAGCTGAGTCAGTTGCCCTGTGCCTATACTTGCTAATCCTCACTATCAACTGCCCACCTGACTCACAATACTCCCTGCTAATCCTCACAGGCACTTTTACAGCTGTTTCAGGTGCCCCAAGAACCATCTCAGCTGGGCAGTCCAAGGCTAAGACTGAGGTAATGGCTCCAAGCTTTCCAATCCAACACTTATTCTTTCACAGATTTTTGGCTGAAACACTGAAAAGTCAAAGTTTGACTTTCAAAAAGTAGTATAATAAGTTTTCATGCAAAAATGGAATGAATACACATCAAAGATTTCTTGAAATCGGTAATAAGAGAATCACAGGCAGGTAAAGTTGATTCAAAGGCATTGGAGGTACTGGTTATTTATAGGTTTTAGGAAAAAAAGAACATTATAATAAAGTTTTTAGATTAGATGCAAAGCTGGTTAACTTCAGATCATAGCATTTGGAGTTATCTTTTCCATCAGAGAAAAATCAATTGCATCTCCACCAGAAAAAAAAAAATCAAGTTAACATGTAATTCCACAATGTCTAGGCTTTTAATCAATGATGAATAGAGAGTCAAACAAAGGTGGGTCCCTCTATAATTAAATATGCTTCGGGGGCTTGTTCAGCCATGCCCCTGTGTAACATGGAAAGATGTCCCTTTATTTTTTTTCACTTATTATAAGATTTAGATGATCTTCTTAACTCCATAGAAGGGTTATGATGCTCTCCCTAAGACATTTTTCAAAAGATCTTCAAAGTGATCTCAGAAAAATGTCTTCAGAACCAGACCTGCAGTTTTGAAAAGTCCTGCTGTGACAGCACACAGTTCCTCAAAGGAAGAAAGGCTGCTCTTGGGCAATACACAGCCCAGAGCCCTGTGCCAACCTACCTCTAGCAGCTCAGGCACACCCACCCAGCACCTGGCTGTGCAGACCACTGGTAACATCTTCCTTCCAGGCCTCCTTGTTCTGCGCATGCATATTGTCCTTCCCCACCTGCTCATCCTGATCACTCCTGTGCCAACGTCAGAACATGCCTCAAGGGTACTCTCTCCAGAAAGCTCCCCTTGATTGCCCCAAACTTGAAGACTCAAACCCTCCCAGCATGGCATGTATAGTAGTAATTCTGGCAACATGACTAGTGGTCAGTTTCTCAATAATACCAGTTTTGTCTCAAAAGATTTATTGATTTCTCCAATTTTTAACCTCTCAAAAAAGATTGATCAAAGGTAGTTTTGTTTCATTTTTCACATAAAGATCAGACAGCTGGAAAGTGGTTGAAACAAGTGACTCACAGATCTTTCTGATCCATAACCATATTTGTTTCCCTAGTCTAGAATGCTTTTTCACATTGTCCATGCAGATTTTTAACAATTCCTCCAGGAAATGAGTTTCACACTGAAGTGTACCCTTCAGTGTGAATACCCAAGAATACTCAAGACTATTTGGAAATTGGACAAAGCTGTTCCCCATGAAGAAAAATGCTTCCTATGGAGGTGGTTGGGAGCCCCCGGGGATTCTGGGGTGACCTCACTGGCAAAGCCTTGCTCCTGGGCGAATAGTCCTAGTGTGAGTCATTTCCTGATTCAGATCTCTCAGGTCCCCCAGATCGTGAAACTCTGCTGAACTTGTCCAAGTCACATCTTAGCCTGAGACCAACAGCACCCAGGAGGCATGTATCCCTGAGCCTTCAAATGCCAGCAGTCTATATCACTTAGGGCTGCTTTTCCCATCTTTCTTCAAGCTATGCATGCATTCATTCATTCCAGACAAAGAGCTGAGTGCTTCTCATGTGCCAGACACTTGGGGCTGGAAGTGGAGAAGGCTAGCAAATCACACAGTGCCTGTCTGCCGCTGGAGATGTGTACTGCTGCAGGGAGAAAGCAGAGCCACGTAAATGTATGCAAAGGTGTGAAATTATATAAGTAAAATTACACTTGGAACAAGAGGTGCATGTCCTGAGAAGCCATTAAGCTGAGCTCTGAAGGGCAGAGTTGTTTTAAAAGAAGCAAACAAGTTGGGAATGGGGACAGGGAAGAGACGTGAGAGTTAAAGGAGATGTGAGTGATGCGGCTGGCAATCACCACCTACTCTTTGTAGCAAACCTTGCCAAGGGTGGCATCTGTGTCTACTAGTTCTTCCAGGACAACATGCCTTCTCAAAATTCTCCTCTATGCAATCTCCCTACTATAATTGAATCACATAATAACACTTTGATTAGTTACCCATTCATGTCTAAGCACCATTAAAGCAGGAAGCATGGGGTATTTATCATTATATTCTCAGGGCCTAGCACACTGCCTGCAACAGTAAACATACAAGAAATGAATGAGCAAATGAAAGAATGAACAATAATGGGAGTGCAACCCTGGGACGGCAGTATCCAGGTCATGTCATTCTGGGAAGACTCATTCTACTGAGGGCATCAAAGCAGAAAAAAAAAAAAGCCCCTGGCATCCCAAAGTCATGTCTATCTTTAAGTAGCTGCACTAGCACTGACCCTTCAAACTCCCTTAGCCCCAGGATCCTGATGCTGTACAGGGATGAACAGGAGTATATCACAAATAATTGGTACCCCCCCCAAAAAATCAACATTTGCAAATAATCTAATTAAAATAGTAAATTGCAGGTGGTATATTGTAGCTCTAATTTGCATGTCCCAACAGATTCATGTATGGATCTTTTTCATTCACAATCTTACTTGCTATGCATATGAGTTCTTGTGATGTGTGTGCTCATAAATTTTACCAATTTTAATTGGATGTTTCCTTATTATTGACTTATGAAAGTTCTTTGTATAATTCTGGAAACAAGAAGATGCTTGGAAACTACTTTTCCCTACAAATGTTTCTGTGGTTTATCTTTTGATTCTCTTAATAGCATCATGTAGACATTTTGCATTATGAACTATAATCTATCAATTTGTACTTTCATTCTGTTGATACTTAAGAAATTTTTATTTCTGTGTGGGTATATATCTGGATCTTTATATCTGTCCCATTGACCTTTTTTCTAATGCTATGCCAATCATACACTGCCAATTACTGCTTGTTTCACTTAGCACCAACGGATATGCATCCACATTGTTGTTTTCAGCTGATTAATACTTCTATGTACATGTGTTTCAAATTTTCTTTACCTATTCATCTGTCAACAGACACATATCTACATTTACATGGTACAGTGAGCTCCCACATCTGTGAATTCAACCAAATACGAATGGAAAATACACAGAATTTCTGTGTCTGCTGACTTGACTTTTCTTGTCATCACTCCCTAAACAATATCCATATGGCAATTATTTTATATGAAGTGTTATCAGTAACCTAGAGAAGATTTCAGGTACAGAAGGATATGAGTAGGCCACATGCAAATACTGTGTCATTTTCTATAAAGGACTTGACTTTGGTATCTGCAGTGTACCTGGAACCAATACCCAAGGATTCAATGGAACAACTGTATCTAAAATAGTCAAACTTACAGAAAGTAGACTGGTGGTGTGAGAGGCTGGGGATGGGAGATGGGGTGTTCAATGGCTACAGTTAGTCATATAGGATGAACAAGTTCTGGAGATCTGCTGTACAATACAGTGCTCATAGTTAATAAATACAACATCATGCACTTAACAATTTTTTATTGAGTGTAGATCTCATATTAAATATTCATATCACCAAAAAAAAAACAGGAAAGAATATAATAAAGATTTTGGAGGGGATGGATGCATTTATTACCTTAGTGGTGGTGATGGCATCATGAGTATCTGCATGTGTCTAAACTCACCAAATCTGTATATATATTAAGTAAACGTAGTTTTTCATGTAGACAATTTACCTTGATAAATCTATCAAAAAACAACAGAAATTTTTACTTGACACAGGTCATGAAGGTTCTCATCTAAGCTTCCTTCTAGAAATGTTATGATTTCAAGTTTTATATATAGATCTCTGATTCATTTTTGTGTTAATTTTGCATATGATATAAGGTTCAAATTTAAGTTATATGCATATGGTTTTTCAATTGTTATGGCATTATTTTTAAGAGACTAGTCTATTCTTTCTATACTGAATTCTTTGCACCTTTGTTTAAAATTAATTGTCTTTGTAAGTGTGGGTATATTTCTGGACCTTTAATTCTGTTCCATTGACCTTTTGTCTAACATTATGCCAATCATACACTGCCAATTACCGCAGCTTTATAATAAGACTTGAAGTCAAGTAAGGTTAGTTTTCCAACTTTACTTTATGTTTTATTTCTTTTTAACACCCATTCAGCCAGAACCTCTAGTAAATGTTGAACAGAATGATAGGAGTGGACATTATCCTCTTGTTTTTAATCCTAGGGTAAATATAGATGCCCTTTATCAGGTTGAGGTTTTTGTCTTCTAGATCTAGTCATTGAATTGTTTTTCACGGTAGATGTTGGATTTTGTGAAATGTTTCACCGTGTTTACTAAGACTGAATTATCTTAGCTGATTTTCAGATGTCAAACCAACCCCTCATGCTTGGGACAAGCCCCATTGTTCACTGTCTTTACATGTTGTTAGGTTTGATTTACTCGAAATTTGTTTACAATTTTTGCATCTATAATCATAAGGGGTGTTGGACCACAGCCTTATAATTTTTTTGTCTTATAATGTCTACCTTGTTTTGGTCTCAAAGTAGCTGTTATGACTTATGGGCCGCTCAACAAGACACAAGGACTCCGATTGAAGTTCAAAGCTTAAGGTTTATTACTGGTGCACCGGGGTCCCCAAGCCAGCTAGGCAAGAGAGCCCCCAAGCAGTCTCTGTTACAACCTTTTATAGGGCAAAATCACCGCTGCCCCCTATTGTGAGGCAAGCAAGCAGGTGTAGGACACATTCCCATAACTACAGACACGGTCCCATAACTGCAGGTTTCCAATAATGCTGACATCCCTCATTTATCAGGTGGACAATGTTGGCATCCATCATCTTTCAGGTGGACAATGTTGTTGTCAGGAACAACCAGGAATAAGGGGAGGCAGAAACGGATGTTGGACCAGCCAGCCGTGGCGGGTACTTTCCACTGAGGGCAGGGAGAGGACATTGGTCTCAAAATGGAGGTTTTAAACAAAAAGGAGTTACTTTGGTCAGTCTTCCCAACAGTAGCAACTCAGGAGTTATTCCCTTTCAATTTTTCAGAGGAATTGGTATGGAGTTGCTATCATTTTTTGTTAAATGTTGTTGAGAATTCACCAGAAGGCATTTATTCTGGAAATTTTTTCTGTGTGACTGTTTCAAACTATAAATTCAATTTTTCCATTATATGTAGGGTTCTTCCCATTATCTCTTTCATCTAAACAAGCTCTGATAGCTTTGTCTTTCAAAGAATTGGTTTCACTTATATTGCTGAACTTGTTGGCAAAAAAATGTTGCTCATAATGCTTCCGGTCATCCATTTACTGTCTATAGAATCAGGTGAGGCTAACTTTCTCATTCCTGATATTGGCAATATATGTCTTCTCTCTTTTGTTTCCTGATCAATCTGGCTATAGACAGTTGTCAATTTTAATGATCTTATTATTAAAGAACCAACCAAATTTCATTGACATACTCTCATTTTCTGTTTTCCATTTTACTGATGTTTTCATTCTAATCCTATTTTTCCTTCTTCAAAGCTTGCTTTGGGTTTGATTTGTATTTTGCTAGGATCGTAAGATGAGGTTTGACATTTTTGATAAAAGCTCTCTTTTCTCTAAGGAGTTAGTGCTATAACTATGTATATAAAGACTGCTTTAGTGGCCTCACACAAACTTCAATATCCTGAATTTTGATTTTCATTCAATTCAAACTGCTTTCTGATTTTTCTTTTGATTTTCTCTTTGACCCATGGATTTATTTTAAAATGTGTTATTTGTCCTCCAAATATTTTGAAAATATTGATTTACCAAATCAATATTGATTTAACTTAATGTTATTGATTTATAAGTCAATTTCATTAGTAATTTAATTCCATTGTGGTCAGAACATATTTCTGTTATTTCAACCCTTTAAAACTTACTGAGACTTCTATGTTCTATAAATGTTATTTAGGTCAACTTGGCTGACTGTATTGTTCCAAACTTTCTATATCTTCCATTCAGTATATCTATGTTGATTTTCTAATTGTCTTCTCAAATATCCATATATAGGTATAACACTTTCTATTATGTATATATAAATAAATTTTTTTAAACTTCCTATTATAATTTTTCCTTATAATTCCATCAGATTTTCTTCAGCTACTTGGGGGCTTTGCTGTTCAAACAGAACTATTTAGACTCATAATGTCCTCTTGATTAATCAACCTCTTTAGTGTAACATACACATTTTTGGAGTAAGCTAGGCTCACCTTGCTTTATTTTTGGCTGATAACCAATGTTTTGAAACTTTTTAAATATATTTTACCTGATTGTTGTTGTTGTTTTAAGACTGGAGTAAATCTGGTCCCTCCTACTGTACCTTGACCAGAAGTAAAAGTCCTATCCTTCCTACACCTGGCCTACAAGACAAGGTCTCAGGCCTGCCTCACCTGCCAGGTACTTCTGGCAAATGGCTGCTGCCCTGACCCTGGTGTTCTTTCTCTTGAGAGCCAGAGGTGGAACAGCCCATGAGCTACGACTGTGAAACAGGCTGACATGTTTTGCTCCTGAGGCCCAGGACAGGGTGTCTCTGGGGTGTGGGCTGAGGAGTGTTGAGTTCTCTAGGTGCGTCCACTTTTCCCTGCTCATGCGCGGGCCAGCGAGCAATGGGGGTAGGTGTGGACAATTTCACCACTATATGCTCCCCCCAAATAGAGACCAGAGGCATCTTCTCTCTGAAAACATGTAGAAGAAAGGAAAACTCATCCCCCGCCCCCCATTAGCAGAAAGAATCCTCATAGCCTCCCTAACCTCAACTCAAGAGACACCCGCTGAGAGCCTGGGGTCCCAGCTCTCCTGGGTTCTGATTTCCAAGCCCCTTGTCTCCGTTGGCAGGTAAAATTCTTAGCAGAGCTAAGATAGCAGAGATCAGAGCTTTTTTGTCTTGTCCTCACCTCACACTTTCTTTGTAAGATTTCTCTCTCGGCTTAAAGCCTGGCATCCTGTGAAGTATGAAGGATCCCGCCGTGGACAATCCAATCTCCAGGAAGGAGTCTCCCTCCATTGACGTGGCCGAATCTCAGGGAGCTTGCTCACCTGCGGAACTACAGAACAAAATGTTGCTTCTTGGTTGTTTGCCTCTTGAAAGAGCCTTTATTTGATGTTCCTGGAAACTAGAAAAGGAGCAAGGGCAGAGGAGCAGCGGCGGGGCTGCTACACTGTCTGTTCCTGGAGTCCTGGGTGAAGGAGGAAGGAAGGGCCCCAGCAGGAGGGGCCTCTGGGGGGGTGGGGGGAGTTCATGCTGCAACCCCCCTCCCCCTCCCTTTCCACAACACTCCTCAGTCCAGGCTGCTGAGGAGTGTACCCCAACGTCTGTGTTGTTTACATCAGTATCGAGGACCCCTCACATGTGACCAGCCTTCCGGCCTCCTGGCCAGGGCTCTCTGCACAGCCCCATGGAGCTCATCCCAGAAAAAGAGAATTCTTTTGAGTCTTTGCTTTTTTTTTTTTTTTTTTTCAGGCAAAAGGGCTGCAAATAAAGTTTCAGGACATTAAGGACCGAAGGAAGATTGAAAAAAAGAGTAGGAGTTCCTTCTGCTAAGCAGATAAAGGGTTTCATCGGTGGCAGGGCACACTACCCTCAGAAACCGTTTGTTCACACTGTGGATTTCCGCATAGATTTAACACCCAGGGATCCTGGAAGGTTCGGGGGTCTTCTGAAGGCAGACGGGCTCTGGAAAACACAGCATGGCCACAGTGACGCAAGGATAAAATGAATATTATCAAAGTCATGAATATTTTGTGTGGGCATAAAAACGGGCAGTAAATCCTACAAAACGTCAGGAAAGACGGTTCTACAAGCCAGCGACCCGGAACCTGCCAGGCTCAGCCCAGCCACTCACCACCACGCTGCCCCGACGGTCACCTAACACCTCCGAGCCTCAGTCTGTCTCTGAAGCACCGGCACGTGCCTCGGAGCCCTGCGAGAGCTGCGTTACATAATGTATGCAATTACGCAGCAGAGCGCTTCATACTTAAAATAGTGCTCCAGAATTGGAAATGATTGAACGCTGGGACTCGGGAGTGGTGAGACTGGCTAAGTCTTTCCTTCTGTTTTCCGGTATGGGCCACATTTTGTACGGTGACCGTATCTCACACATGCTGAATCACAGCCCGCAGCCTAACGAGAGAGCTCTCTGCTCCGGCTCAGGGAGGCTCTCACGAGGGTCTGCAGGCCGGCAGGGTCCGCGCAACACCTGTGTCTGCGAGATAAGCCTCTGCTCTGCGGCCAGGCAGTCGCCGTGGGGAGCAGGCGCGGGAGCCGGAAGCAAAGAGGTAGAGAGGAAGGTCGCTGCCGACAACTGCTTTGTTTCCTCCCTAAGTGTCCAGTGACCTTGAAAGGACACCAAGGTTTATTTTTGTGCAGGTGAAGGATCCTGACCTCTGTTTCAGGTTGTCCAAGTGCTGTTACGTCCCCCTTCTTGCAAAATGTCACAAAGCGGGAAGGATTTTCCTCTCAATTAAGATATGGGGCAAACTCTGAACGCCGAACAAGAGGCTGCAGTCGTCAATAACGGCTACTCCAGCACCTTTCATGGCCCCTGAGCTTGCTTCTCCCCCAAGGATGCAAAGGATCGGTCACCTAAACTGGGCGTTAGGTGAAGTCACCAGTTTCTCAACTATGTTTTTTATGATTTTATTTTTTTAATTGATTGTACATATAAATTTTTTACATCATTGTCTACCCCTAGGTTTTCCCACCAACTTGTCACCTGGGAACCATCATCTTAATCTCTTGTGCCCATCCTGCCCCTGATTTTACCTCCCTCCCCTTCTCTTGCTCTCTTTCAATCTGCTAAGTTTTAAATTTTCCTTGTCCTTTGTTTGTTTTCCCAATATCCTTCATAAAGGTGAGATCATCCAGTATTTATCTTTCTGGCTTATTTCTTCTAGGTTCATGATTCATTCTAGGTCCATTCATGTTATCACAAATACATCAATTTTGTCTTTTTTGATTGATGAGTAATATTCCGTTGTGTATATATACCACAACTTTCTGATCCACTCATCTGTTTGGGAGCATTTGGGTTGTTTACATATCCTGACTATTGTAAATAGTGCTGCAATAAGCATCCAAGTACAGGTGTCATTTTGAATTAGTGTTTTGGAGTTCTTTGGGTAGAATCCTAGAAGTGGGGATTGCTTTTCCCAACTATTTTTCACAACCATTGCAAGAAGCAGAGCAGATAGGAAAAAGGTAAGCAGAGATTTGCCAACTTTTTTGTCGGCCTTCAATAGTTGTCATTTGCTCCCAAGAGTGTAACGCACTGGCTTGTGGAATTTAGAACTAAGTGATGGTATGTTCTTGGCCTTGGCTTCAAAATAAAGGTAGATTTAGTCAGAGCAAAGGTTAGAGAGAAGAACTCATGGTGTGCTCATGGTCATTCACTAGCAAATTCAGGTCTAGAAGTCACGCTGCCTACTTCCAGTCAGGGGGTTCTTCCTCTGAAGAGGCATTTGGCTTTGCCCCATATTGTTAAGACAATTGGCATCAGAGAGTATCAACTTCTATGAGGTGCTTACGATAGGGGCTGCTGTGCAAATTGGAAGAAGGCCAATCTTGGATGCAAGTTGAGTGAGAATTGGAAGCAAAACCTGCCCACCTATATTGTTATACGGCTGCTGTTTCTCACAGTTACATTACAGACCCCCATCTAATGCTAGTAGGGTTAGAGGATACCAGGTCAGTCCCCATGGCTCCAGTAGTGAGTCTGGACATGAGAATGAGCACACCAATTCCCATCCCAGCCTGGTTATTATCTGTGACAGCAGATGAGCTCCTCACAGCACCATGGCCAAGGTTGGAAAATACACTGGCAGCCAGGAGTTACAGGCAAAGCTATATTAGACCCCTGGAACATCATCATCTCCATCACAGTTGATTAACACATTTTAAGAAACAAAACTAAGGAGAAACAAGATATGCGTAAACATTTAGCAGAATGCTAGTAGTAATGATTCCTTACAGCTTTGAGATATAATTTACATGCCATAAAATTGACATATATAAAGTATATAACTCACTAGTTCTTAGTACAGTCACAGAATTTCAAAACCACCACAAGATCACTTCAGATGTTATTACCCTCCCCCCAAAAGAAGTTCTTCCCTTTTTTCTACAAGGAAGTTCATCCCCCATTTTCTCCATCTCCCCCACCTCTATACAAGTTATTCCTTTAGTTTCTGCCTTTATAGACTTACTTATTTGGGACATTTCATAGAAAAGAGCTCATAATACATAGTCCTTTGCAATTTTCAAAATTCATTCATGCTGTAGATCAGTTGTTCTTTTTCTAAATTTCATGGTATATTTTCTAGATCTTGCAATGCTTTCTGGGCCATCCCCAGACATTTTAGTTACTAGTAAGAATCACAATGAAAATAAAGTTCATTTATGCAATCTGGTAATATGAGTGATATTATTATCACAATGAAGTACAACAGTTGTGTGTCTTTATCAACGACCACCGATACCATGACTTCAGAAATGTCTGGTTATGTTTTGTGGGTGTAATTTTCTGTTCATATCTAAATCTGGGGTTCATTGTTAGAAGCAATTATCCCCAAAATAACTGAGCCATGAACCTTGGGAAAACACTCTATTTCAACAGATGCATTTTCAATCTTCTCAGGGCACTACACTGCCCTCTGCTGAGCGTTATGCCAGGAAGACTGAAAACCACTAGAAAATGAAGAGACATCTGAAGGCTAGAAGACCTACTCGGACACTCTCACCTCTATCTGTGCTTTAGTCAAGGAATACTCAAAAGGCGCCCACCCTGAGTTGGGAGAGACACAAAGATGGAGAGTGACTCTTGCCGTCCAAGACCTTCTTGCCAGGGAAGGCCTTTCAGTCACAAGCTGGAACTCCATCACACACACCACCACCTCCCCAACTCCAGGAATCCCTGGACTGGACACAGCTCTGATCACATCTCAGGGGCCACGTCAAAGACAACCCAGTGGGAGGTGATAAAATATAAACACAGGATAAAGTTGATGAAAACTAGAATGAGAGTCCACAGTCCCAAACCCCAAAGGTTATGTCTAAGAGATGACCCTCAAACAACTGGGTGACTTAACTCTAGTAATGTATTATCTGTCATTGTTTGCAGGAGTTGGAAATTCAGGAATGGCTCAGTTGGGTGGCCCTGGCTGAGTGTCTTTCATGGGATTATAATCAGATGTCATCTGGGACTGAAATCATCTACGAGTTTGACTAGTGCCAGACAATCTCCTTGCTGGGTGGCCCATGCCCACAGTTAGCACGTTGATGCTGCCAAGATTGTTTCCCTCCACATGGGCCTCCCACAGGCCTGTTTCTCCTCACCACATGAGGGCTGACTTTTCCCAAAATGAATAATGCAAGAAACCCAGCTGTGTGCTGCAGTGCCTTTTATGACCTGGTCTCAGCCTGACTGTGACTTTCACCACCCATTATGGCCATACAGTCAGCCCCAATTCAATATGGGAGGGTCCTACACAGGAACATGAATGCCAGCAGCCATGAATCATTGAGGACTTAGAGGCTGGCTACCACATTACTATTCAATTTTGACTCCAAAGTCCAAACTCCTAGCTGTTGTTTAAATCCCCTTTTTAAACTTCTGCCAGGTGTTTATCCAACCTCTGCCTGAATCTTTATGGGCAGGACCTCAAGGTCACCAACTCTGAGCAATCTGTCCTCAGGGGGCCCTCACCCTTTGGGAGCTCCTGTGCAGGTTGAGTCAGTTCTTTCTCCAAGTGAGACCTTCAAATACTTAAAAATAGCAACCATGTTCCATCAGTCAATATTGATTGCAACCTATTCCTGACCAAACCCACTGTGCCAGCTGCCAGGGATATAGCCCTGAACTCAGGCAGTCTTTGCAATCAAAAAGCTCCTTTGCATTTAGCTTCCACATTTATTCCAGGACACCCATACCATGCACCATAAGCAAGGGATCCCATGTGCAAGCCGGGGGTTTTATACCTGATCTCAAAGAAATCTCTTCTAGCTAAAGCTCTTTTATAGAATATAACAGAGAACAAAACTCAAATTACTTTTAGGAACCAGATAAACATGAACAAGAATTGAAATGGCAAAGTTGCTCCAAATCTTAAACAAATTTTTAGTGTTCTTAAAACACAATTTAAGAAAGTTGAAGGTGATTTATATAAATCAATTGGCTTTTAAATAGTGCCTTAATATATAGCATTTTTCCTTAACTCTCATTATAATTAAATTTTTTCTATAGTTTTCTATAGTTTCTATCCATTCTTATATCAACTTACTACAAATAATTCAAACTTGATTTCTCTCTTTTCAATTTTTTTTGTATTTGTGAAGCCTTCCAGTTTATAAAGCACAATAATGACAGCAAACACCACTACCTTATTTATGAATACTTTTTCCTTCCAGCTCTAACAATGTAATGGTCACTTGTATCAGACAAAACCTGCCTACTGATAATACTGATAAGTCTTAGAAAAAATATTAAACTACCCATATGAACCTCTTAGAGAATGATGAAATAATGGAAAGCAGGCAGAAATTAAGTGCATATGAACCTTAGAAGAAGGGATGTATCCTCTGAACTATTCAATTAATCAGCTTTTCTCCTGAAGGCACTGCCAAAGACAAGCCTGGAATTCAAGCAAAAAGCAGCTGACTTACTGAAATGAGGAGTCAAAGAGCAGAGTTTGGAGTTGCCTAAGAACTTAGAGACTGAGAAGGGGGGAAATTTGGGAAAGAAGGAGGTCACAAAATCTATCCATAAATATCCCTTGAAGTCACTAGATAAGTGTGAAGATGCCAGTGAACCCAAAGGAAAAGAATAACTACAAGATGGGAAACATTCAACAGGAATTTCAATAGTAAATTAAGCAGCTTTAGTTCCCCCAAACTAGAGGAGTTTAGTAAACACTTCTGACCTTCCTAATGCCATGTCCTGGATTAGAAACACCTCCCAGGACTAAGGACTGTACACACACCAAGACTAAGGACAAAATCAAAATAGACCCACCCTAACAATCTAAAACCATAACTCCACACAGCCCAGGTGATATGCCAGCAGATCTGCTAGAACAAAACTCAACATTCTTTGGAATAAGACCACAGAATTTAGAATAATTCAAATGGATCATCCACAAAGTAACTATACATTTTTAAAAGACTATGTATTAAGAAATAGGAAAATATAATGATGTCAAGGGGAGATGGAGTCAGTGAGGAAGATTCACATTTAGAATTTAGAAGAAAAGGACTTTAAGTAAGTTATGATAAATATTTTAAAGGAACTTAGAGGAAAAAATTGATATCCTAGAAGAAAAGATACGGAAAACCTACAGAAGTACAAAGTAGAAGCCCCAGGAACTAAAAGATGTGATACACAAAATTAAAAGCATTCAAGCCAGGCGTGGTGACATGCACCTATAATCCCAGCTACCTGGGAGGCTGAGGCTATGGATCACTTGTGTCCGCGGGTTCAAGACAACTCCAGGCAACACAGCGAGACCTAGTCACTAAAAAAAATAAAAAGTTAAAACATTCGTAGCATGAGATTAGAAGATGGGGTGAGAAAAATAAAAGGTTGTTGACTAAAAAAACAAATAAATATGAATAACCCCAAATGAATGAGAAAATATTTTTGAAAAGAGAGAACAGTCTCAACATCAAATAATAATTAACAGACCTACAAAACTCAAACACCCTAATATAAATATAATCAAAGTCTTAGAAGAAGGGAAGAGAATAGGAAATAAAGCAATATTTGAAGATATTGGTGAAGAGTTTTCCAAATTTAAATATAAATATCAACCATCATATAGCAGAAGTTTAACAAGTCTCCAAAAAGGATCATTACCAAACCAATAACAGCCTACACCTTGTCACTTCAACAAAAATCAAAAAGAAATAAAAAATCTAAGAATATAAGAGTCAGGCAAACCAGCTATATGCCATCCAGGAGTACAATAATAAGAATAAGATTTTACTTCTTATCTAATAAATGGAATCCAGGAGACAATGAATTAACATCCCTCATGTGTGAAAAGAAAAAACTGTCAACTTAGAAGTCTACATCTGCTAAAACTATTTTTCAAAAATGAAAGCAAAACAATAAGAGATCTGCAGACAAATTAAAGTTGAGATAATTTGTTGTCAACAGCAACATTATGTGAATTAGTAAGAGAAAGTTTCTTGAACAGAAGAGTAACAGCAGTAGAAATTTTAATCTACAAAAAGAAACAAGGTGAATATGTAGCAAGCACACAAGGGTAACTGTTACAGGAGGGATGTTTATTTTGACATTGCATCACTAATCACGATTTTTGCTGTGCATTTTTAACCATAATTTTCTAGGCCTCTCTGGGCCTGGTGGATATACTTTCCCAACATTCTAGTCGTGCCTGTCCTCCCTTTCCTACCAAGCCCCTCTTCTCTGTTCATTTAAGCTCTCCAATTCCTCTCACCCAGGTCCTCACTTCTTAGCTTAATATGTAACATCTTGTTTCTTAAAATTAAAAAAAAAAAATGCCTAAGGCAAACATGAAAACATTTTAGCATATATTAATTCTGGGTTTATTCTTTGTGCCTTTCTACAGTCAAAAACTTTTGGCTAAAAATTTCCATTTCAGTATTGTGTATGAGTCAATTTGCCTTAAACCATTTTTTTCAAAATAACAATTTATATGAATAATTTATGAAGATATTTAGCCAAAAACATTCAAAAGAGCAACACCTAAATTATCTGTTTACTTATCATAGGGAGGAATTGGTCAAAAATAAATTTTTACCATTGTGATGAGAAAAAATTTCATTAATTAATAAATATTCCCCAGGACTCCTCTTTTTTCACCTGCTAACGACTATTTTGTCTTCTCTCTCTTCGCACACCTCCCAGGGAAAAAAGAGAGAGAATGTACAAGCCCTACACACTGACAAAGAAAATGTGGTTAGCAATTAAAAAGTAATCCTGGTATTTACCAACATCACTTAAAGGATATTACAATCCATCTCCCACAGCCCAGCTCAGAGTTCTCCTTGTAAGGTATGGGAAGGGAGAAGAGAAATGGGGGCCTGAATAGAAAGACACCAGCACCGCTAGAGACAATTCATAAACAAAGTTGGAGCAAAGAGATTGAGGAAGGGTTTTCAGGCCGAGGAACTTCTGATAAGTAGAAATGTGAGGGAGCCACAGGAGAAGGAAGGATAATCTGAAAGGGGGGGGGACGCTGTGGATGATGAATTGGTGCCATAAATACTCTTTACGTGATGTCAGTAAACATTGGAACTTGATTTTAATTGCTAACCCTAGTTTCTTTGTCAGTATTTGGGACCTGAAGATTAGGAGATTACTGTGCTATTAGGAGAAACTTCCTAACACCAAGAGTGGAGGGATCATCATTTTCATTGCTGAATTGCTCGAAGGGCAGGGGGATGACCTCATTTAAGCAAAGTGATGGCAGAAGTAGTAGAAGGCTTTAGATTCTTCAAAAAACAAGTTTGGGGTCTCAATATATAATTATATATATAATTATAAGGTAGAATTTCTTACACATCTTAGCATTTTGACTAACTACTGTTAGTTATATGTATGCACACATCTGATGCATACAGCATTCTCAATATTATGTACACAAATAATTCAGATCCTTCATCATGTCTGTTTACTGTTATGTACTTCCAAATATTTAAGATAATATCTATTTGCCATTCTTCCACAGAATTTTTCAACTGCGCATGCATGTTTACCATAATTACACTTAGAATTGAGTATTTATACCATCTTGATTTTGAATTTTAGATGTTACCTATTGACTTCCCAATAAGGAAGATGAGAATTTACCTATCTTATAAAAATTCTCTTATCCTCCCAATAAAGTTAGAATTTTTGTTTAAGTCACTATTCACTATCAATAGGAACATTACCGAAGGACATTTGGTATGCTATGAAAAGTTTCTCTCTAACATTTACTTTTACCTTGGAGTTTATAATGATTCTCTTATTGTGACATTATTGTATATAATTCAAAAATTATATACTTGCATAACCCTGCCTATGAATGTTAAACGGTGACAGGACATCAGATACCAACATTTCGATTTGCTCATTTTTTTCCTTGGTTCCCTTGTTTTCATTGACTTGCCCCAGCCGATGTCCCTGAATCTTGATTCCATGACCTCAAGCACTCCAAAGAGTAGCCCTGCAATGTTGAAATAAGGTGGGCAGAGTCACAGGGCTGTAGAGTCTGGGAAGGAACGTGGTTAACTTCTTAACAATTTTCCACCAAGCCTCCTATTATGAGTCCCAGCTGCGGTCTTACCCTCAGAGAGGCCATGGCCTTGTGGAGCTCTGGCATGCAGCTCCAGGTTGCAGTTAGCCTCACCCTTCTGCAGGCTCCAGCTTTGCTTTCTCCAATGTACTAAGTTCTTTTCCATTCATTCTTCTTATTTCCAGCTTCTCAAAGATTGTTTCTATCATGACTGGTTTTTTTTTTGTTTGTTTGTTTTTTGAGACTAGGTCTCGCTAGTTTTGCCCGTGGAACCGCAGGCTCTCGTTCGTTGTCCGGGGTTCCACGGACTCAAGCAATCCCCAGCCTGAGCTTCCAAGGTAGCTGGGATTACAGGCGCGCACCACCACGTCCAGCTATTTTTTTGGAACTAGGGCTCGCTACAGGCCCCAGGCGGGACTCGAGCCGCGATCCCTAGCCCCAGCCACTTCATAGGCTGAAGCTTACAGGCACGAGCCACCGTGCCCGGCCCTGTTTCTATCATGACTGGTTCCTGAAAACCAGTTAATCCTGTACCTGCAAACTTTTCTGAGTCCACATCCCAATCTATTAAATGAAACAGTCGTGCTCTCTGTGTGTGTGTGTGTAGCACTGGATATGAATCCCACAGCATCCTTGGTTCACACATCATCTCAGCCCCCGTTTGCTGAGCGGATCTCTGAGGGCTTATGGCCAAGGCTATGGATGTGCCGGAAATGCTAATGTTTGAGTTGGGCTGTCAATCAAGGCAGACATGACTTGGTTTATTATTAGCTCACAGAAAATTTCACAAAAACATGTTTTTTCGTATTTTTTACTTCTTCTGTTCTTTTTCCCAGGAGTTTGAGAAACAAATCCAGTCCACATAGAAGGAATGAAAAGGAGAGAAAGAAGAAAGAAATATATAAAAAGGAAATGAGGGAGAGGACACAAGGCAAATCGCCTATGTTCTGACTCTCCTTTAGGGGGTGTCCCCTTCCCTCATGCTTGCCTCCAAGTCCCAGGTGAGCAGACACCAATTGGGTTGAATTCCTTGGATAGCACACTGTGGCTCAGGTTGAGACTCCTGCAACATAAAGGCTAAGATTACGAAGCAAACTGATTACACTGCCTGAGTTGGTGGGTCATAAATCTCATATGTCTTTGATTCTTCCTGCCGTCTTCCTGCCTGATGAGTCTATTTTCTTGATGAAATATCATCCCACATGCCCAGCTGGCTGATGGATTGTGAAACTTATAAGACTAACTCCAGTGAGTTCTTTGAAGTGGATCAAAACACAGGCTTGTAAAAATGGACGTCATCCAAGCTCTCTGCTTCAAGGTTGGCAGCATAATTTGCTCTCATAATGAGGTCTTCCCTGGGCATTTCAGATGACTTCACTTCTGCTTGCAAATGAAATTCCTGTTCTTGCAGAACAAACTACCGTGCTCCCCCCTTTTGCACTACCTCTTTCTACACATGCCTGCAGAGTGTGCTGGGACTCTGAGCACACCATAGCTCCGAGGTCATGAAAGGAAAATGGGAGTGAAGGGTTTGAAGCCAGTCACCTTAGGTTACCTCCAATATGGAAATCCATGCAAAAAGTTCACAAAATGTCCTTCATGAAGAAAAGAGGGTAGCAGTTGGGAACTTAGACTAGAGAAAACTTAGTATTCCAGATCTTTGGTCTTCTGGAGCATTAAGAAAAATCAGTCTTCTCTATCAACAGCTGCTATACCTACTGACTGCTGAGTATAGACATCCAGGAAATCTGAGGGAACAGGGAGATGAAAATCCAAAGTGGGCCTCACTCTATCCCTTCGAAGGTGTGCTTTCTAGAAGTCTCCCTGAGAGTGAGATGTGCCAAAGGCAAATCTATAGGAACAGGAAGGACCATGAAGTTAACATCACTCCTGTCAAGTTCCGCCAGAATTTATCCAAAATTCTGGACTGGGAGTGTGCTTGACACTGAGGAGTGACAAGGAGGCCAGTGTGACTGAAGAAAAGCAGACAGAGGAAGAGCTATAGGAAGTGCCATCCAAGGGGCCTAGCAATCAAAGCCCAGAAAGTCTTGGACTCAAGGGTAAGGACTTTGGAGCTCAGATGATTGGCATGGAAAGTCATCAGAAGATCTTAAGCCAAAAATTATATGGGTTCAACTTATTTTTTAAACAGTTTAACTGTTCTGCAAAAACATATTTGGGGCAAAGATGAAAAAAGGAAATTGAGTACATATCTTATCAACTCTAAGAAACACATTAACTTCTTTAAGCGTCTCTAAAATCTATGTATGTCTAGAGTTGAAGACTCACAATAATTCTCAGCCAGGGACACAGATAGTCTAGTTGTCCTGCCCAAAACATGTCCAGCTATTTGATACAGTACCAACATCAAATCTTCAGAACAAGTGTTAACAACTGATAAGAAAAACCTGATATAACATGGTAGAGAGAGAACCTCAAGGAATACAATGGTGTAAAAAAAATAATAAACACAGAGAGAGAAGTAATCAGTGAAAAAAGAAATACACAGTTGTAAAAAGGAAAAAAAATAAAATAACCCAAAAAATGATAAAAAGAAAAAAACTGAGAGCACAAATCACAGAAGGCAAGGAACAAGAGTGAATGAGCTGGACCAGAGGTATGGATAATATTCCCAAGCAGAAATAAAAAGTGATATGACTCATCTAGCTTTTTTGCAGAAATTCTAGATGATGCTAAAATTCATATGAAAATGCAAAAGGACCCAGAACACACAAAACAACATTGAAAAAGAAGAAAGTCTGAGCATTTATATCACCTGATTTCAAATCTTACTACAATGTTAATGCAGCAAGTTTTGCTTGTAAGTGGTACTGACATAAGGATAAACAAATAAATCAATGGAGTAGAATGGAGATTCCCCCCCACCCTCAAGCAAATGTCTACATTTACAGTCCATTGATTTTCAACAAAATTGCCAAGAAAATTCAGTAAGAAAAGAATAGTCTTTTTAAAAAAGTGGTGCTGGGAAAACTTGTATTTCATATGAAAATAAGATGAATGTGAACCTTACTGAATATGGTACACAAAAATTAACTCAAGTGACACAAATATTCAAACATAAAAACTAAACCTCTTAGAAGACACAGGGGCAGAAAACCTTCATGATCTTGAGTTAGACAATGGTTTCTCAGTTATGATACCAGTAGCAAAAACAACAAAAGGAAAAATAAAATTGGTCAAATTTTAAAATTGTATGTTACAAAAGCTATCATTAACAGAATAAAGACAACCCATGGAATGGGAGAGAAACCTTACAAATCATTTATCTGATAGGGATGAGTATCCAAAATATCTGAAGAATTCTTACAACTCAATAATAAAATGATGAATAATCCAATTTTTAAATGGCCAAAGGATTTACATAGATGTGATACAAATGGAAAATAAACATAAAAAGAGAAGCTCAAAATCACTGATTATAATAAAAATAAAAATCAGTTATTGCCCAGACTGACTCTGAGGTTGTGTCTACATTTGTGTCCTCTCCCCCAATGCTCACCATTCTTTACTCTAAACTTGAGACCTCTCTAGGGTGTTACTGAGTGGAGGGGGGTGTGGGTGCTTCACATAGTATCTCTTGGATCAAGGTTGCTGGAGTCCCTCTTTTTTCCTCAACATCTCTGATCAGCTAAGTTTTCTCTCTGAACTTAAGTCATCACCCAAGATACATATCTCCTTGCATTGCATATTCATTTAAAAGGAAAGGAAAATATTCAGGTTAATATCTTACACAAGAATGCTTTATACCTCTTTATACCTCTATCAAGGGATAAATGGTTTTGATGCTATACAAAAAAAGAAGAAAGAAGGAAAGAAAGAAACAACTGGAACCCCAATATCGATATCAGAAAAAAAAAACAAAACAAAACATGGGGAATAAAAGTCTACTCCAACCTCACTGACAAATGTATAGAGCAAAAAACACTCTACATTTTTGGTGGAAAACTAAGTCCACTGCTACATGAGTCATGCTTACCTAGAAGTAATCCCAAGAGCCTGCGGCTCCACGGGCAAAAATAGCAAGACCTAGACTCAAAAAAAAAAAGAAGAGGCTTGTCTAATGGCAGTGGCCCCACAACAAAGCCCCAAGGGAGGAGACCTACCATCAGCTGATGGATGTCCCTTCGAGGATCTGCTCTTCCAAAATATAAGGCGGAGTCATACCCCCAAAGCCAAAGACCTGAAGCAGGACTGAAGGAGCAACAAAACGTGGCACAAACTGCAGAGATGAGACCCACCAAAACCAAAGGTGCTCCAAAAGCAGTACAGGAATGATAAACAGCACATTCTACCAAGTCTGGGGAAATCACACCCTCACCAAGGATGAGGAAATGGATCAAAGAAAAAAAAAAGACTAAAGGACTAAACAAGGACAAACAGCAAAAAGAAAGGAGGCAAAGAGACCAGGGGAGATGTAGTGGGGGGGGGGGTATTCCCATGGGATTAGCAGTTATACAATCATATATTGTAAAATATGCAAATTTAAAAAAAATTTAATTTAAAAATAAATAAATAAATAAATAAAACATTAGAAGTAATCCCAGGAAGTCAAGATAGTTGCATATTAAGAAGTCTGTTATTAATGTCATAAAACTTGGGCCCCATAAGAAAAATCATCACAATTCCAAATCTCCAAAGATCTATGTTACTTAGTTCTTCTTAGTAAAATGCAAAATTTAGAACTAAAAAGAATTTTTTAACATGATAAAGATTTTTATATCTTAATTCAACTTAATTCAATTTCATGTCTTAATTTGCAGTGTAGAACATTGTTGACTAGGGTATTTCCATAAAACCAATAATTTTATCAGGATGCCTGCAAACATGGTTAGTATCTCAAGTGTTGTGGAAGTTCTGACACTCAAAAAGACTGAGACAGACTTTTAACTGTAATTCTTAACACACATTATAAAATACTTATACACTCCAAACCTAACTCTGAAAATTAACAAGAAAAATAGTAGAAAGGAGAAACTTTTAAAAATAAATGATATTCCCATTTTAGGGAGACAATCTATCCAAAATGATAACAGAAAAATGAATACCCTTTAATCTAACAAATGATAAGCCTCACAAAGTTTTATTCACTGTTAAAGGAAAGAAAATGTGAGGCAAAAATTTTATATCCAGCAAAACTGACCTCAAGTCCAAAGGGTGTAAGAATTCAGCAGATATTGTTTTTAATGATCCTTGCCTAGTCATTTAACCATATTATGGCTGAATATGTTTTGGATATTGAATTATCTTTAAAGGTATTGTTTTTTCTAAAAGTGTTATATATGCTCTTAAAATAGTCAAGTAGTTTTATCCCCACCCCTCAATTCTCTCAGTTCCCTGACACATAGCTACAATTTTTAGAGATATTTATCATTTCCAACTCTGGAAAATTAGGTTTTCCTGTCTTTTGTGCCCTTTAGTCCAATTCCCACATGCCCTGGCTGTCCCCCATGTTCCTGTGGCAGTTCTGTACTCCTGGGGAGTACATTGCCTTCCTGGCCATACAGGATAATCATATACTATGGATTCTTTTCCTTAGAAACTGTTGTTTCCCCTGAAGTTAATACATTGAAGTTAATACATAGTTATGAGACTATGCTTTACATGACTGTCATCTTTTTGCACATATCAAAACATCTGGCCCAGAATATATTCCATCCTGAAAATTTTGAGCCTGGCTTTTGAGCCAGGCATGGTGGCACGTGCCTGTTGTCCAAGCACTGGAAGGCAAGAGACTTGGGATTGTTTGAGTTAGTGGGTTCCAGACTACCCTGGCCAATAGAGCAAGACCTGGTCTTGAAAAAGCAGCCAAACATGGTGGCGGGCACCTGTAATCCCAGCTACCTGGGAGGTTGAGGTTGGGAATTGCTTGAGCCCATGAGATCAGGACTACCCCAGGCAATACAGCAAGACCTATTCTCAAAAAAAAGAATGCGAATTTTGCTGTTCTAGGAGTTCAGAACCCCTACTTTCAGAACCCCTACTTGCTGTTCTAGGGGTTCAGAACCCCATACTTTGACTCATTGATTATTTTGAACTGAACACACTTGAGAAACAGCAGATGAGAAGGATTCTCTTGTCTTTCCCTTTCTGCCTCAAAACAGCTTGGAAATTTTTTCATAAGGAAGGTGTCCATGTTTTACCAGACAGAGTGGAATTTACTTAATCAGAGACTGAGAGTCAATGCCAAAGTGAACCGACATAGACAAACCTACTAAAATAACACTGGCTCCCATCAGTTTCTCCCTAATAGTTCCTGGTCTCTGTCCCACAATTGATGGTCCCCAGTCTAAGTTCCTTTGTATTTCCCCATCTCCATAATTTATTGCTCTTTGTGTAAAAAGTCATATAGTCTTCAGGGCTTTTTCAGGTCTTTTTACTTTAAGATGCCTGTCCATCAACACCCCCATTTGTTACTTCTATTTTTGTATCCAAATTTCAAGTTGTCTAAAAGTTTTAAAACTTGTAATATTTGTCATATTGATAGTTTGCTGTATCCTAATTTGCATACTGACATCTTGTTGTATCCTAATTTTCTTTTATTTATACATTATAAGCCTGAAATAAACAGTATAGTTCAAAAAAATAAAAAGTAAAATAAAAAAGATGCCTGTCCACATGTAAATAAATATTTCCCCTTGCTAATCTTTCCTATGTCAGCTTAGATCTTTTTTAAGCCAGCCACAGAAGCAGCCCTGAGAGTAGAAGGAAGTTTTTCTTCACCTACGCCATTATTTGATTGCATGTTCTATAAATATCAGCTCAATCAAGTTGGCTGTTGTTTAAGTTCTTCCACATCCTTACTGATTTTCTGTCTACTTGTTTTATCAGTTATTGAGAGGACTGCTGAAATATCCAATTATAATTGTGGTTATAGTCATTTTTGCTTGCATTGTTATTTGTTTTTGCTTCATATATTTCAAAGCTCTCTTTTAGGATGCATACATGTTTTGGCTTATTGTGTCTTCCTAATTTATTTAGATAGTAATCATTATGAAATGGTCTTTTTATCTCTGGTACTATTCCTTCCTCTGAATCTACTTTGTTTAATATCAATACAGTGACTCCGCTAGCATTGTATGGTTTCTTACTTTCTTTTTGCTTTAAATCTATTCGTGTCTTTGTATTTAAAATTTGTATTCCTGAAGACAGTATTTAGTTAGATAATAATGTCTTTGCCCTATTTCATTGTCTCTGCTTTTTAACTAAAAGTGTGTTTACATGTGACTTTTCATTAAACATGTGTTGGTAATGTTTATATTTAATTAACAAATGATATGTTAGAATTAAACTCTACCATTTTGCTACTTCTATTTATCCCATTTGTTTTCTGGTCTATTTTCCTCACCCCTAAGGCACACCCTTCTTTCCAATGCCGGTGGAAAAGGGAACAATCCCTGATCCTGTGTTAACTCTGAAGATTAGTCGTCTTTTGTTTGTATCAAGCTTTTCAAAGGCTTCTTGCCCAATGTCCTTTCTCAAATGACTGCATGGATCAGAACTCAGCTAATGACTCAGTGCCCTCTGCACATAGCTGGCTTGTCTCTCTGCACCTCTCTTCTCTCCAATATTCTGTCCTGAAAATGACACACCTTGTTCTCCTAGACCTCCTCCCCTTGTCTCCTCAGATGAGGGAAATTGTGTGGACTCTCCATGTTTTCTCTCCACATGCTATTGCCTGGAAACCCATGTTAGACTGCCAACTGGACATATAGGGCTCCACTTCTTCACCCCTGTTTTTCAGGGATCATCATTCTTCTTTATTGGGTATCACTATTCTGACAAGCATTATTTCACATATTTTGCCTAATCTATTGTCCAGTTTAGGGTTGTTTCAAGTGGGTTGGTAATCCAATCCCTGTGGCTTCCTTTTGACCAACAGCAAAAGCCTGGAATCCAGATACACACCAATTTAATATATGAAAAAGAAAGCATTTCAAATCAATGGTAAGAGATCATTTATAGCTTGAAAGCAGTTAGGAGTGTGAGAAAATATCTAATTAGATCTTGATTTTATGCCACATGCTAAAACCAAATGCAGATAGATAAACCAGTAAAAGAAAATACAAAATATAACACTAGCGGGAAAAAATGAATGACTCCATGACAATACTTTAAACAGGATGATTTCTCAAGACCTCTAAATAGGCAAAAACTTTCTGGTCTAAAATAATTAAAATAAGTAGAAGTAAAAACAATTAAAAGATTACTTTTTGGTTTGTTTTTAATGAATATTTTATTTTGGAGCAAGTTTAGATTTTTCAGAAAAGTTGCAAATATAATATAGAGAGTCCTCGATACTGCCTCACCCATTTTCCCCTGATGTCATCATCTTACATATTATGGTATCTTTGTCAAAGCTGAGACACAAACACTGGTACATTTCTAGTCACTAAACTAAAATTTGTTCTGATTTCATCCATTTTCCCACCAATGTCTTTTTCTGTTCAGTATCTTGTGTAGCCAATTCAAGGCATGTTGCTTCTAGGAGACCGACATTTTGACTATGTAAAAATCGTTCAATTGTTTACTTTAAAATGCAAAATCCAGATAGAAACTGACAAACTAAGAAAAAGGTTCTGAGAAAATTGATGATCGATAGCCTTCAAAATCAATTAACTCTTAAAATCAATTAGTAAATATTAATGCACCAATTTAAAAAATAGGCAAAGACATAACTCAAACAGCAAGAAATATTCTTCATTGGCTAAAGTACATAAAGAACATTAAGAACATTGAACTTCATTAGTAATCAAGGATGTGTGTGTGTATGTGTGTTGATGGGTATGCATATCATCTAGCAAGGAGCTATAGACAGGTAAGTAGACAGAGAGGTAGATACATAGGCACAGAGAGACCTCACAGTGGCAATGGTTTCAAGAATAACACTAATCATATGTCATTAGACAAGCCCTCCACACACTGATGATTAGCGTATGCTGTCACATGACTGCTCTGAAAAGCCTTAAAAATGCAGCCACTTAAACCCAATGAGTCCATGTCTAGAAATTAACCAGAAATATGGGTAAAATTCAGTGTATAGCATACTGACACCAAATCCTCCACATGACACCCCAAATCCCTTGCCTTTCTCGACAATCTCAGTGGACAGCCCACTGGGATTTCCACATGGCTCCCTTGCCCCTGGGCTGTTTCCCTGGATACTGAGTGACAACACCCCACCCAAGAATTGGAAACAAGACAGGAAAGAAAGAGAGAAAGAAGGGAAGAAAACACAGGAAGCAAAGAGACTATGAGGAACAAAGAGTAAAGGGGGGGGTGAAGAATAGCATTACATTTAATGGAGAAAAGGGGGGATGAAGAATAGCATTACATTTAATAGAGAAAGTGAGAAATAATCTAGGTGTTCAGTCACATATAGATGTTAGCTATTATATATATATATATTATGCAATCATTAAATACATGGTTTTTAAAAAATATTTGATTGCATGCAAAAATGTTTATAGTAAGTTTAAGTGGAAATATGAGTCAAAAATTATTCTAATTTTCTAAGAGTAAAGAAGTATGTTTGTGTAAGTTTCGCCACTCTACATGATTATACTGGGGTGAATTATAAATAAATAGTGGGATTTATTGTCATCTCTGTGTTTTCCCATGTTGTCTAAATACTTGAAAATAATTATCATAAAAATAAGGTTGACTATTTCCTTCTTAAAGGGTCTAATTTCTGCAGAAATTACATGTAGCTTATGAGACTGAAAATGTTTTTCTTTTCCAGTTTGATATTTTTGCTCCTAGTATTCTTGTCTGCTGAGAGCCTTCCTGCTGTGCAAACGATTAAGTGCATAGATTTTCTTTTGAACTAAAAGGAAGTGTTTTCAAAAGGTCTTAGGAGATCAATCCAGGAGAACTGAATTAATTCTCCAAAGAAGAAAGAGAGATAACAGACCATCTGTGTTTGATGGTTCCTTTCTCATCCCTTCCCTCTTTTACCCTTCCTTTCCCTTCTTCCCTCTCTGTCCATCCCTCCCTCTCCCTCTGTTCCACCTGTTCCTCCCTCTGTTCTCACTCTTCTCCCTTCCTCTCCTTAGATAGACTACAGCCAAGATCCAGGTTAAGGCTGACAGATTAACTTGGCTGGTGAAAAGGAGGTTATATAACATCAAGAAGACCCAGGGAATGGCAGGAAGAAGGTTCCAGCCCATGAAAAAATGTAAGGCTGAACAAGACTTAGGAGATAAACTAAACTCTTGTAGGAATAGGGTTGAACTGGACTGAACTAGCTCAATACACTATCCTGGAAAAGTCTTTTGCTATCTATCACTTGAAGAATCATATGGAGTCTTAGACACATAAGAAGCTTTTAAATAGACATGAAGCAAAATTTACCTTCCAAATCTGGGTAATGTTCATGCATATATTTCTGTTCCTGAAAGTAGCCCACAGACCATCAACAAGTTCTAGGGTACTGGCCAATTGATTCCACAGCCCCGTCCCAGTGTGCCTGGGAATCTGCATTTTATACACCCCAAGCAGTCTGATACACATTAGACACTGGAAACCATTTTTCATATTCTGTTCTACTCATCAATGGAGGAAAATGGATGAAACTAGGCAGATATACAATTCAATTTTTTATACATCATTTATTATACATTTATATTCCCTACTATGTGCCAGTCAATGAGTTTTGTTCCATCATAACAATATGCCCTGGAGGAAAGAACGTATCAGCTCATCGTGGCAAATAGTAAATTTTTCTTGCAGATGTCGTATTATAAAGACATATTCAATTGCAAATTATAGAATATTCAATGAAAAGCAGTTTTAAATTCAGATATTGATTATTATCAAAAAGTGCAAAGGGAAAGGACTCTGGTTTTGGTAAGCAGTTTAATAGTATCAAGGCTCTTGCCCCTTTAGTGGGTCACCAGAGTACAGCAAATGTCACCTTCTTTGTCCCAGATACAATGTTTCTTTTAAGTCAACCTGAGGTCTCATTCTTTTCTCTGGTGGCCATATGGACTCTGATTCAAATAATGTCAACTAAAACTCTGTTTTATTTGCTGTACTGTTTCTAAGTCACTTCATTCTGGTGTGTATATTGCACAGATTTACTTTTGTTGTGCAGATTTTTATTTAAATTTTAAAACTTAATTAAAAATTAACTTTACCAAAATTGCTCCCCTGCAGAAAGGGAATTCACCCTCCTGTAAAGCTGCACAGAAAGTAATTGTACCTCAGGGCTTAAGGTAGTCTATTCCATTCAACCATAGGATTGGACCTCAACTTCCTGATAGTGCAGTAAAGGAAAAGAGTCCTTCTTCAACTGTGAGCTCTTGTGTGGTAAATCCTGCCTTTGGAAATTGCAAAAGTAAATCCCCAGCTTCCAAATCATGCCAGGACCAGGACAACTCCAAGCCCTAACACACATCTTGAGCAAGCAGGATGGTGATGAACCCAAGTTTCTGTCATGTCAGATGCACAGTTACTTTATTCCAACCTCTGAATATGTCAAGCAAGTATTCCAACTAAGGTCTTATTAATCATATAGCTGAAAAATAAAACTCTCATCTTGAGATGAACGGAGTAAGAGTTTAGAGGCTAGCATAAAACATATGATAGCAATAGCATAAAGGTTATAGGGGAGAAAGGAAGTGTACTCTAAATTCTTATCCTCTATGCAAAGTTGTATAATAGCATGTGATGTATTCAATAGACCCTGAAGCAACCACTAAATTTCTTTAAAAGTGTTAGAGTTAATGAAGCAACAAAGGAGATAAAATGAGCTCATAAAAGAATACATTTTATATCAAAAGAAGGCAGAAGGAGAGGGGAAAAGGAACCAAGAGTAGATGGGATGAATAGACAACAGATAGTGAGATAATAGATTCAAACCTAACTAAGTTGATAATCACATTAAACCTAATTTTCTCTAAATACAGCACATAAAAGGCAGAGATAGTCAGATTAGATTTAAAAAGCCAGACCTAATTATATGCTACCCTTAAGTTTCACTTATATATAAACAAAAAGGCATAAGAAACAAAAAAGTAAAAAATTTTAAGTTATAGCATGTAACAGATGTCAAAAGAAAACTGGAATAGATGTTAATTGAATAGATATGTTAATTGGGTAAAATGGATTTCAAAGCAAAGAATATTAACAAGAATTTCATAATGATAAAGGGGTCAATTAATAAAGAGAATATGAAAATTCTAAATGTGAATAAAACACTTAAAAATAAATGAAACAAAACATAAGAGAAAGGAGAATATAAGGATCAACAGAATAATACACAATCATAATCAGATGTTTTAATACTCGCTGCCTCTCTCAACAACTGACAGAGTCTAATAGATTTGAACAATGCTACCATATCTGAAAAATACTTTAGAGCACTTTACTGAACAACAACAAACTAAACATTACTTTCAGTTGCACAGAGATATTTATGTTGATACACGATGCTCTAGGACATTGAGCACATCACAATAAATTTATAAAGAAAAAAAGTCATACAAAGAAGAGAAGGTATTATGAGAGAAGATGTCACTACAAATACAATGGTTAATACAAAAAAATATAAGTAAATATTGAGAGCAACTTTAGCTTAGAAATCCAAACACTCAGATGAAATAGACAAATCCCTAAAGCTCAGTGAAGAAGAAATGGGCAACCTGAAGAAGTTAATATTACACAAAAAAAATTGCTAGACCCAAATGTCTTCACTGTGGAAGTTTACAATTTAAAGAAGAAATTAAACCAATTCTACTCAATCTTTACCAGGAAATTTGAGTGAGAGGTAATACTTTTCAATTCATGGTATATCTCCAGCATCATTCTAATATCAAAACTAGACAAAGGCATTGTAAGAGAGTAAGACCAATATCCTTTATGAACAAAGATGAAAAAAAATGTTAACAAAGATTTAGAAAACTGAATCCAATGATATATAAAAGGATACATCATAACCAAGTGAGGTTTTAAGTTCAGACTGCAAGACTGGTTTAATTTAAAAAAAAAAAAAAAAAAAAAAAAAAAAAAAAAAAAAAAAAAAAAAAAAAAAAAAAAAAAAAAAAAAAAAAACCTAGTGGTGTAATTCATTCTGTTAACCCAGACAGAGACTGTATTTCCTTAGGGACTGATGACAAGGATGCACCCGAAATCTAAGAAGATTCAGTCCTTGTCACGAAGGTGATGGAAATGATAACTTGGTTTGGAAAGAAGAAAGAAGGGGATCTTGGAGAGCAATTTCAACTATGTACTAGTTCCCAGAGGTGAGATCTGGAAATGAGGAATGACAACTAGGGAGGGAGTGGGGATTTATTTCCCCTAGGTCCAAGGGCTCTCCCATTAGTGATGTCATCCCTGTAGAGGGCGCTCCTGAGCAGTGCGAAGATCATCATGAGCGGCACTGCATTCTGGACTGGACAAACCAGGTCAAAAATCTGTAGAAATTATCAAAACATTGGCTAGGAGTTGGGTTCCAGTATTTTGAGGGTCCTCTTAGCCACTTAAGTCTGTGGTTTTCTACTTAAATTCCCCAATGTTGTGTGTGCTGTAGTTACTGGTCAAGTTTATATTGCATTTACATTCAGAAGATACCATAGAAAAGACTGAACAGAAACACACACACACACACACACACACACACACACACACACACACACACACACACATGCACAGTGACATTGTAAAGCCTCAACTTCAAAATTCAATTTGCTAAATACCTCATTTCTAAACCATCTCAGAAAATTGGGACATGATTAACCTTCGTCAAGTTCGCTTCCACTAGAACTCTATAAAGTTCTTCCTGCAAAGAAGTATTTGCCATCTAGCCAGGCCCAAGAACCCAAAGGAACCATGATTGGAGTTGCTTCCCATACCCCAGGAAGAGGTACAGCGAGGGACTCTTTCCAAAGCTGAAGTAGAATCAGGTAAGTCAGCATTCTGATATGCAGCCCAGCGAGCTGTTGAACACAAGAGACAGGAACCCCCACTCACACTCATAACGTGGTATCACACTGCCTGTCTTGGGGTGGTCAACTCCCCAAGATAGTTATTAAGTGACACCTTCCAGAAAGGTGTCTCCCCCCAGGAAAAACAGACTAGAGGGAAGTGATCTTAAACAGAAACCCCGTTCTCCAAGCATTCCTTCTGAAATAGCTGAGACTTTCAATTAATTCCTGGAGCCCATCTATTGGTGACAAATAGAAAAGATGTCTGTCAAGGGGC
Organism: Uropsilus gracilis; assembly: GCA_004024945.1. Lineage (NCBI taxonomy): Eukaryota > Metazoa > Chordata > Mammalia > Eulipotyphla > Talpidae > Uropsilus > Uropsilus gracilis. The sequence goes on from PVHY01004547.1 coordinate 86,076, forward strand.
ACTCGGGCATCCACAGGAAAAAGAAAGGACAGAGACCAAATGCCCCATTAAAGTCTTCACATTTTATTCTGTGGCACTGGTGTGACGATCAGATTCAGGGAGCTGCTGGGAATCAAATTAGAACAGCACCAAATAGTTCTAGGGCATTTTATTCCATCCAATTTCCATTCATACCTGAAAGGAAATGAACAACTTAACTGCCCGAGAGAATCAAACTGTCAGATGCGGCTGCCAAGATGGGAAATGATGGGCTTCCAAGGTGGGTGGGGGTTGAGTCTCCCATCACTCTGGTGGTCCTGAAGGTGACCTGCTGAGCGGTGGTCTCAGAATGGTAGCAACCCGCCCTTTGGGGGGTGGGGGAGTGGCATGATCGTCCACCACAGCCTCTCAGCACTGACCTCCTAGGGTCACCTGTGGGTGGTCAAGCCACACTCCCCCAGCCCTTGCTCTGCATTTGTGCATCAAGTGAGCCCTGGATGCTCTCATGGTGCTCCAGCAGGTACTGCTGATCCAGCCCTGCCTGCTCCAGTGGTTCCCTGCTTTCCTCCAGCCTCCCACCTTCACTTGTGCCCTTTTCCAACCCTCCCCTCCTGCTCTAGCTGCTGGTGAGGGCCTGGCTGATGATGATGGCCCTGACACTGCTAAAGAGCCCTGTCCTGGGCTGTGTCTACCCCACCCTAGATGTAACCCCAGTTTTGAGATTTCTTGTTTCTCTTTCTCTTAAGAACCCTGACTAGTACACCTCCCTCCCCATATTGCTGGGCCTCTCCTGTTGTATCTCAAAGCCAAACTCTCCAAAATAAGATGTCACACGTAGCACAGGCACAAGTTATTGTTCTCATATTTGTTCTGGGTTGGATGTGACAAGGAGGGTTATCAGAACACTTATTTCCAAAGCCCACCTGTGAAGTTTCACTTCAAAAACTCCATGTATCTCTCATTGGTGAAACAAGCTGACAACAAAACCAAGACTTCCAGGCAAGACAGGAAGGCTGCAAGGTGCCAGATCCTAATGGAGATACAAGCTGTTTGCTCTGGTTTAGAGTCAGCATCCTCAAAGTACACATGATTCATGAGAATATCTTGGGCTGCTGGTTCCAAGAGGTGGGTGGTCCCAGTGACATGCAGGACACATCTCCAACAAGCCACACAACCAATAGGCACCACCTGATGGCTGCTGCTTTGAACAGAGTGCAGTTCAGCTGGATTTAAGGAAGCCCCTCTCAAGTCCAACATGTACACAATCTCCTTGCAGTCTAACCTCTTCTCAGTGATCTTTCCTTTCCCTCTGCCCCATCAGCAGGCACAGGAACAGCTGATATCCTACCTGTCCTCGTGCAAAAGTAGACCTCCTGCTCTACGCTTCCTTTTGTCTCAGAACATTTACCTCCCTTTTACCATAGATAATACAATTACAGAAAATAAATTGAAGTTTCATAAGTCACAGGAGGAAGTGAATGTTGCCCTTCCCCCCATCTCTTTCAAGGATATTCCAACTCTTGTCCCAAGAGGATTGTTGCTCTGGTGATGAGAACTGGACACCAAAACTTGGAGGTGGTGGCATTTTGCAAAAGGAAAATGGGTTTGGGATGGATAATGAGTTTTCTTCATAATGTACCCTCTTATAGCAAGTCAGCATGTATCCAGTGATTTACTGGGCTAGTAAGGAAACCTCCTTAGACTCTTCCAGACATGTGGAACTCTTTCTTCTCCAGCCTGAGCATCTTCTCCAGTCAGTGCTTGCCAGGGTATGCTGCAATGATGACCAGCTCCAAAGCTGCAAGAGCTCAGGACCACAGAACTTTGCTTCTTATTCATCTTGCATATCGACATAACTCTGGTTCAACTGTCTTCATCATTCTAGAGTGAAGCAGAAGGAACAATTCTAACCTAGGATGAGTCATTTTCTTGAAAAAGGCAGGACATACAGAGAGCTAGAGGAAACAATCATTTATTCTTTTCTATCTTTTTTTTTTTTTTTTTTTTGAGAGTAGGTCTCACTATTTTTGCCCATGGAACCGCAGGCTCTCGTTGCCAGGGGTACAATAGACTCAAGCAATCCCAGCCTCAGCTTCCCAGGTAGCTGGGATTACAGGCACGCACCACCACGCCCAGCTATTTTTTTGGAATTAGGTCTCACTATGGGCCCCAGGTGGGACTCGAACCGCGATCCCTAGCCCCAGTCGCTTCATAGGCTGAAGCTTACAGGCATGAGGCACCATGCCGAGCAACAATCATTTATTCTTACAACATCTGCTAGGATATGACATATGTCACGTCTGATCACGAAGTACTAACCAACATAAGTTGAAGAGCCAAGTCTGAAGCCAGTGGAAAGAAGTCTCCCACCACCTCTAGGGGGGAGTGTAGGTATGGACCCAGAAAGGGACAGTGAAAACATAAGACAAATCATATAAACTAGTGCAAACCCTGGGGTGGCACAAACACTTGAAAGAGGGTCCTGGTCTGCTAATAATCACACATTTGTACAAAACTTCCAAAGAACTAAATAATTTTGAAACCACTGGAAGAAAACTGTGATATAAATATTATAACTCATTCGGAAATGTTCTCATTGCAGATTGGTATGGCTTAAAATGACAACTTGACCCTGCTCAAACTCAGAAAACCATTTAGAGCCTTCCAAAGTCATAAGCAGAGCCAAAGCATTTTGAAAGAGGCCATTAATACTAGCCACCACAAGTTACCCCTCACTTATTAAAAAAGAGAATGATTTTATATAAATGAGTCCATTAGAAAGTATTCAGGAGATATTAAGGCTCTGAGACTGACTGAATAGGAGGAAAAGGAAGATAATTAGGGAAGTTAGAAATCTGTCATTTTGTGAGCTTTTCCCCAAAATAATTTCTATATTCATTCTTCTGCAGGCAGTCACAAGGGACTTGTGAGGGGCTTGCACCCTATTGAGCATGCTGAGAAGGCAACCAGAAGTTTGGGGGCTCACATCTGAGTGAGGGAGCCAATATATCTGTGCCTCCATGTTCATTACAGCATTTATAACAGCCAAGCTCTTGAGCAGAGGGTGAGAGACAGGGAGTAGGTGAGGTCTGCTCTCTTGGGGTACCTGGGGCGACCTGGTGGCCCTGCTGTGGCCCCAGGGTTCCGTACCACCTCCTCGGTATTCAGGAGGAGGGAGAGCCAGTACTCTGCTGGGAGCGGGGAAAGGGGGATGTCCCCCTCTACTCCCACCACAATCAGTCCTCTTTTTCTTTTTCTTTTTTTTAATTTATATATAAATTTCACAACATTGTAATCCCCAGGGTTTACCCCTCCTCCCCTTCATCCCCCCTCTTTTATTTTTTTTTTTGAGACTAGGTCTCGCTGTGTTGCCCAGGGTAGTCCCGATCCCATGGACTCAAGTGACCCCCAGTCTTAGCCTCCCAGGTAGCTGGGATTACAGGTGCCCACCAGAATACCCAGCTGCTTTTTTGAGACCAGGTCTTCCTATGTTACCCAGGGTAGTCTCGAACCCACTAACTCAAGTGATCCCAGGCCTCTTGCCTCCCAGCACTTGGATTATAGGCATGCACCACCATGCCTGGCTTCAGTCCTGGTTAAGAACAAGAAAAACAGGCCCACCTGAGCAGCGTGGGCCAGTGGTCTTGTGCTCCCTGCACTCCGCCAATGGACAGTCCCAGCGTTCCGCTGGCCAAGGTGCCCCAGCCTAGAGGCACTAGCCCCCCTCACTTTCTTGGTGTGGGGGCTGTAGGGGCTTGGGTACTTGACCAGCAGCTCAGGCAAGAAACCCCCAGGCTGCTCTGTGGCCACCGGAGTGGCCTGTGCATGGGCAGGGAGGCGGTGCGGGGAGCAGGAGGGCAGCATGTGGCACTGGCTGGCTTCTTCTGGTTCAACCCCACCCCCAATCAGCCCACACCAGAACTAAGAAAAACACTAATGATCATCTACAGACACCAAAGGGGTGTGGGAAATGAACAAAGGACATAGACACACATATTTCCTGGGCAGAACCAAAATATGCACCAGAGAACCACCAGACACTGGACCGTTACACCAATTTTGGTGCTGCCATAGCATGGGACTACACCTACAACATCACCGGGAGGCTGGAAGCCAAAATTCCGGTCCAGCTATGCCTTCAGGGAGAGCAGCACAACATTCCCACCCTGCCTTTTCCACAGGGTGGAAGACCACGAAACAGGACAGCTGCAAATCAAGAGAATGGCGACTAGTAGGACCAACCAGCAGTTGATGCCTGTTCCCATGGAGGGACTTCTCTGGGACAATGGCTGTGAGGCAGGTTCCCTAAGTCAGAGACTGAGACCACAAGTGATGAAGTGGTGAAATGCAACAGAAAACAGAACAGGTGAGACAAACAGGAAGGAGCAGCCAGCACCAATAGACTGCAACCAAGCTTGGACTGGCTGCCCGAGGTAAAGGCAAAGACAAGACGGAAATCTAAGCCGTGTAGACAGTGGTGTCCCAGGGACACAGATACCTGGGAAAAGGATATAGGTCCAGAAAAAGAAGAAACCAAAGGATGAAACATGGACCAACACACAAGAACCACAGAGGAAATGGGGTGACCAGAGGAGCAGCCAGGGGAAGGTGGGGCACACCCAAGGGGATTAACAAATATACAAATATGAAAAATTGAAAAATAATAAATATACAAATATGCAAACTCAAAAATAAATAAATAAATAAATAATAAAATAAAATAATAAAATATAATAAGATATAATAAGATAAAAAAGAACAAGAAAAACAACAGTCCAGCTGCAAATATACTGGAGGGGAGAGAAGTAAATTGAGGCCTGAACACACCCATCACCTGCCCAAAAAAAGGCATGGTTGGAACCACAAGATACCAGCCTTTGAGACCACTAGAGTGAAGACATGTCACAGAGTAACACCTACAACATTTCTGTGCAGGGGCTAAAATCCGCATCCAGAGGCACATTCAACTTGAGCAAGGAGCCTCCTTTCCCAATGGGGGAGGAAAGCCATGGATAGTAGTGGCAGCTCCAGGGAGAACTGCAAACCATGAGAGAGGACATGAGGTCTGTCCCCACCTAGGAACTTACCCACTGCCAGTAGCTGAGAGAAGGTCTCCCAGTGCCAGATGCCGGAACTATAAGGCTAAGTAGCAGCATCACAGGCCAGATACTGAAATAAACAGAAGAGACAGCCAATAAGAACAAGGAGACACAAACCAGAGATCATAAGTGTCCGGATAAAATGTGACTGTCTCGTCTACCACAGGAAATGCCACAATGAAGAAGCCCGGAGAGCCACTCCACACACCTGCCCTGCCCAGCATGCTCAGATGGGCCACCTGCCCCAAGGCTATTCCTGGAGATTTGGACAGCTTGGTTTGCAGTGCCCCAGGAATGTGAGGTTTCACCAGGAGGACACTGGCCCAGAATAGAAGACCAAGAGACCAACAGGCTAATCATTGACCAACAACTGGCAGCAAGAAAGGAACTGGAGTGACCAAAGGGGAGGACTAGGGGAAGGGGAGGGAAATCATGCATCAGGGGAGGAATAACTTTACAAACATGAGTTATGTATGCAAATAATAAAATAAAATTTCATGTATTAAAAAATAATAATATAAAAAGTAAAACAGCCAAGACATGGAAATGACCCAAGTATTCACTGGTAGATGAATAGTGGGTAAAAGCAACTGTGGAAAAGATGGATGGACAGAGATGCACACATACATATGCGTGCACATACACAATGGTGTATTATTATTCAGCAACACACAAGAATGAGAGTTAGCCGGGCACGGGTGCTCGTGCCTATAAGCTTCAGCCTATGAAGCGGCTGGGGCTAGGGATCGAGGTTCGAGTCCCTCCTGAGGCCTGTAGCGAGACCTAGTTCCAAAAAAATAGCTGGCCGTGGTGGCATGTGCCTGTAATCCCAGCTACCTGGGTAGCTGAGGTTGGGGGTTGCTTGAGTCTGTGGTACCCTGGGCAATGAGAGCCTGTGGTTCCATGGGCAAAAATAGCGAGACTTAGTCTCAAAAAAAAAAAAAACGAGAGTTTGCCATCTTTGACATGAATGAAACTGAAGGCCTTTATGCTCTGTGGAATAAGCCGGATATAGGATGCGATCTACTGTGTGTTCTCACTTACATATGAGTCACTTAGACTAACAGACAAGCTCACAGACACAGAGAACAGACTGGTGGTTCCTGGAGGCAGGGGTGGGAGAAACAGGTGAAAGAAAGGAGCAGGGAACCAGGCAGGAGGATTGGGCATGGGGTGAGGGCACCTGGGGAGGGAAGCATGGAGTGGTCCTGGTGTCAACTGTGCTAAAAACCCATAGGGACCAAGATGTGCCTGTTAGATTTGAAGTGGGGTGGACATGATGGCTTCTCTGAGGTAGATTCAGTAGTGGCTGGGACTGAAGCCAGGTGGTAGGAGCAGGCTCAGCCAGGAAGAAACTGGAGTTGAGAAGGGATGTCTTCTCGCCTGACTTTTTGTTCTGCAGAATAGAAATAATGAAGCTTCCTTTTAGAGAAACATTGCAGCTGCTATTTGGAGGAAGTTTAAAACCATGAGGGATAGGGGTCACAGGCTCAAGAGAGCTTTTTTACAATAGAGGGTAGAGGGGGGATTTGGGCCCCTGAGGAAAAAGGGGTGACCCCCTTTCATAGCTCTTGGGAACGAACACCCTTGTACACCCCTGCCACCTCATAATGCTTGGAACTGCTACTGGGATCCCATCAGGCCAGAGAGGAGGCCCATCTGTACATAAAGTTGACAGGAATTATAAACATACCCTTATTTTCCTTTTTAGGTGCATTTCTGTGAGGCAGTGCTATTTTCATATTTTCCAATAAAATTAAATAAACACATATTTGCGTTAGTAAACAGAGCACAGTAAATGAGTATGCAGGGATGAGAGGTTGATGTGATTTCTCTCGTTTTTTAATGAAATTAGTCCTTCCCTTCACCCCCCAGTCTTGCCGCAAGCAGCAT